>JBBPUC010000719.1:0-12679 GCA_038094375.1 Tubosaeta aff. heterosetosa
TGGAAGTGGCATTGACACTTGTAAAAGACGCAAGCATAGGTTGCAAATCTCGGCCTAGTGATCAAGGCATTTTACACCGTAAAAATATGAGTTACCATGCAGGCTCCTCCAAACACGTCTGTGAGCAGCACTTAGAGCAAAACATCAGACCTGTGCAAAGGTCGTGAGCAGTCAATGTCGTCTGCTGGAGGCAACGGTCAAATGGCGGGAGAAAAGATTCTACCCTATAGACAAGGGCAATCCATAGGCGGCAGCTGTTGTTCGTGGAAGGGGCTTGCTTGGTGAGTAGAGTAAGCCGACTTTTACTAGGACTGCGTTCGTAGGCACGCCGCTGTACGCCGCCATTCCAAGGCACCCGACTGGCTGGACCAACATGTACATAATTAGACCGTAGCTACGCTATCAAACTGTACCCTATTAAGTAATCAATGAGCCGTAATTCCAGCTCCGCCCCTTCAAGGGAATCCCCGCATGTTCCAGCGCTGAAGCGTTGACCCTCTATCCGGATGTGCGAATTACAAATCCAAGGAGGTTATAGGACGAACTTTCTCACTTTGGATAAGTCTCTTCGGAATCATAAGGCGCAGCTTGTTAGTATCCGAACAACTCAAGACCGTAACTCTCCGACATCTTTGAACTGGTAGAGGTAGTCTACTACGAAGTGTTCTCAAAATTCAGCTCGACGCGCCGTTTCAGGCGTCACAACAGTTGCCCAGGGGACGAGCTCGATGTCTTCTATAGATGCATACAGTGAGTGATTTCCTCGTTCTGTTACGCGATCCAAGCCGTAGAAGTTTAGGCAACGGCAAACCTTGCATGCTCCTGTTTCACTTTTCTATACGTTTCCATTCCCCCTTATTTTCCGTCGCCCGAGGTGTGTGGCACCACTTTGAACACGTAGCCGACTCAATGCCCGTAGCACAAGCTATTACGTCCTAGGTGCGGGTCGTTAGGCATTAGCGGCCAATTTCATGTTGCATGAGTGTGTTCAAACTGGAGAACGTGCCTACTAATCAAATATGACGCACGAGACTGACTGCGTAGCAAACAGACTTGGATCTATAAGTGACAAGTCTTTACCACCTCTGATTCGATCTGTGGGTCCCCTTTCCAGCAATGCGACGTGAGGACTTGCAGATAGGGAGGCTGGACAAACGTTGCAGATGCTGGCACTATAATATGCCCCTCCGAGGTCAGTCGTTTGTATAGATACGGATTTGACCGACGCGGCCCCTAGCACCTTGGAAGATCATGGTAGGATATATTGAATGAACGAGAGCCATCCTCCGCCGTCAATTAGCCCCTGCAGGTCTACGTGGAGCAGAGTTTCTATAACCCAAAACGGTAGTACTTGTAATCAGTGGGGTAATTGAATTACTGTAAGTTTCCCGCGGTGGCCAAACGGATCCGCTCGTAACGATTTGGATATCGTTTCGAGCACGATTACTAGGGGATTACAATTTGGACGATTTTATCAGCTTCTTACTTCCTGTTCAATGTATGTGCCCAATATAAGAAGTCAAATGTACCGCAAGCTGATTATTTACATAATCTCCGCGGACTTGTCATAGGTGCCCCGCTAAATAATTCACTTTCCGAACGAACACCACCGGATCCTACGCTATTGCAAATGAGAAGGAAGGTTTGCGCTTTTTATGATTTGCCGCCCCCGAAGGGCGCAAAACTTTGAATCAATTCAAAGAAGCTGAGCAGCACCGCCTGAAACTACGACAGCGTGTGAGAAAAGCTCTTGTTGACTCAAACGCTGCACCCTCCAAACTGACTGCCAGTTCTGCCACTAGCTAGCTGCAGGAGAAACATTGGTAGGTCCGCTGTGGACTGAGGACAAAGGCAATATCGGAGAGCAGCCAACAAAGAGTCAGCGCTTACTTAGCGAAATTGATGGTACAAACTAGGCTGTATATATATTCCCCCCTGGTGACACTGACCTCCAAGTTCCTCGGAAGATAGATTTCAGCACTGGAAGATGCCGGATGTGATAATTATTTCCTATTATGAAGCGAAACTTAAGGTTTGTATACTATCACTTTCGTCATCTATTCTGCGCTGGTGGCCTTCATTGCTTCAGTTTAAGGGAGGTCACGACGCACTTCATTCCATGTGGATATAGATCAGTGCCGAGAGCAGGGTCACAGGGTCTCCTTTGTATATATCCTGCCAATTGATGGCGCAAGCCCTGCGTGCAGGCCATTCCCCAAATTTCCCCCTTGTGCCTTCAAGCGTCCACTGCATAGGACCGTGAATCAGAAACTAGAATTAGGATGGGCGCGTATGGTACAATAATCGGTGCGTGCTGCGAGACATCCTGTTGGTGCAAACGTTTTGACCGGACCAAATGATAGGCACACTCTTAGTGGGGATTTTCTGTGAGTAGTGGTAGTCACACCATCGACGTCAGTAACTCATTCAGAAGCAAGTCAACACTTATCTATATGGCCTTGTTACATACCAATTTGCAACATACTACCGAACGAGTAAGGCAGATTCAAGTTGACTTCACTTCAGATTAGTTGACGACCCATATCCAAGAATTCAATGATCGACCTATGACGAAGTTCGTCAACAGTCAGTCCGCAACCCATACCTCTAACAAGCTGTTTTAGGTATATGGTACTCTTTCTATTCATCCTGGATACCTTCCATACTATCGCGTAAGTGACCGCCATCAGATCATATACTCCCGCGAATGATTCGGTTTGTTCGTAGAGCTATATATATGGCATGGTATTACACGTTCGTACCTTTATCTTTGATTGTATCACTCATATTGATGTCATTTCAAGTGTGAAGAACTATGATAACCCAGAAGTCCTCAGGCGTGCGTGACAAAGTCGCTTCTTTAATCTTGAGTTGTCCCTCACTTCTCGAAGTGGGCTTATGGCCATACCAATTTACCCCTATTGGAACTGCCGTTACCGCTCTCGTGACGCAGATATATCTAGGGTTCCGGCAAGTAAACGATTCACTGGTTCGGTTACCCTAAAACTTGAGATATTGTAGAATATGGCGTTTGACTGGCAGCAAGCTCCTATATAGTGTCGTCATCGCGCTGGCGATTCCTTCATTTATCCTTGGTGTTACGTGTACCATCGAAGCCACTATCATCAACGTGTACGTTCGATGAAGGTGATCTCTTGTCAACCTGATCATGGTTGTTAGTTTATCCGATTTACCCCGCATAACACCCCTCGTTATCGCTTGGTTGACCACCCAGGTTGTCGTGGATATGTTCATCACCGGTAATATTGTCCATTCAATATATATGATTGAAGGTATTCATTCACCGTCATTAGTCACATTGATCATTATTTTCTCCCGTTGGCGAGGTGGCTTCCACAAGACAGATACAGTTCTCAATCGGCTTATTCGTGGCGCCATCCAGACGGGTCTGTTTGCTGGTATCTTCTCGATGGGAGACCTCTTCACTTTCGCCCTTCTCCCGAATACAAATCTTTATGGCATGTTCGCAATTCCCATTGGCCGCATATACACAAACGCAAGTGTTGTCCTAACAAAGTATACTATCCACTAACTGTACTTTTTAAATTTGAAGACTCTCATGGACACCCTTCTTACACGCGAATCGATCAAGGTGGACTTGGCCTGTACTTACGATCTGAATGGAGTGGTGCGTTGGTTTATTGCCCTCCTACCTCTGCCACTCTTTTCTTATCCCTGCATAGTCTGGAATAGCTTGGTCGCCCAGTGATTCAAAAGGCAGCTCGTCGACACGGTCTGTCAGCACTCGAACGAAAGCGGAGAAGGACGTTCTGGGGATCCCTGGCCTAACCTCGCAAATAGATGGGACTGCTGTTTCGCTGGTGGTTTAAGTTGTCTTGCGACACCATTGTATAATATTTCAGGCATACATTTCTTCAAGCGTTGTGCTGAGCTTTTCTTACAATCACGCATGTTGGTCATTTCGCTGTCCATCTTGCTCTTGGTTAATAGTAGTATACTCCGTCGTAATACTGTACAATTAATTAACGCTTAGGTATGTACTTAGATAAGTGTGTAAGGTATCAGGAAGCTGACAAGGCCATTTGTGTATACAAAAGGATCTGAGACTGGCGTACGGGGACCGTTCACCTATACCCACGTGGAACTCGTGTACCTTCTATAACGGCAAGTACATTTGTTTTTTTCAGTTCACCACGTGCCCCTTCATTGTGCGTTATTTTGGTTTTTATATATACTGTGATGGCGTTGAGTGACTGGAAATTTCTCTGACTGTCGGTCTGTGATTATCCCCTTTAGCCCTGGACGCCTGACTCCTCCGAGATTTACTAATTGCTATTTCAGATTCAACTCGTTGCATGCTTCTGATAAACCTCCCGGATCTACTTCCTCTCGATGCTCCTTTCTCTTAAAACAAGGCTGTTTGAGACGAAATACTAGTACCGAAGCTTGTTGGCAAGTGTAGCCCACTTTTCGTACGCGTTTTCAATAGTATTCCACAGAACGTTTCCACTCCGAGCTGGCATGCCGAAAGAGTCCCAAGTTTCTCACCGGGTTCAATGGCTGTACATGGGCGGTTCGAGCACCGCGTGAATGTCTCCCTGTCAAACAATTTATTTCCGGATAGCCAAGGCCGAGAAATCAGATGAGATCAGAAGGCATCTGGAAAAACAGGGGTTCCGTGTGTGAGCCTCCTCTCACGCGGTAAATGAATACCCTACCAGGTTTCCTAGTGCATCAACGATGTCTGTAAAAGTAAGTTCTAGGTCTCAACCTCGGTTGCTGATGCTAGCGTGTGTTCGAGTGGATCAGAGTAGAAGGCCACCTGTGTGGCCCTCCTCAAAAGTAGCTGCCCCCCGCCGCGTTAAACATAGGTTCTCGTTGAGGACAGTGGCACTCATACGGTTTCCTGTCTTTCAAATTCCCTCGTCATTCTTTCCCTAATCAAGTACCTGACGTTACCCGTAACCCCACTTCCCTCTTACATTTGTTACTGGGAAGATCAGCTGTAATTACGCCCGAGGTTGACACATATATCTCGTACATGTGTCAAGTAGGATCAGGTGGCCCCTCCTTCCGTTGAAGTTGCCTTTCGGTCACCTAGCCTCCAACAATCTCTAGCCGTACAATGACCTCGTATGACTTAACCATCGGTGCGTACAATAACGCGGCCAATTTGTAGTGAATTGTGTTAACATGCCTCAATGAATAGGGACGCTTCTAGTAGGCATATTCTGTGAGTGCTACGTGCTTGCACAATCAATATCTGTGACTGGCAACTAGTCAACACCTTCCTGTACGGAGTTGTCGCATACCAGTTTGCAGCGTATTGGCAAATAAGTCAGTAATCTCACGCAGCGTCGAGTCCGTCATGGCTGAAGCGCTGATTCATCACTTCAGATTTCGATGACCCCCCAGCGATAAGGCACGTCTGTCGCTAGTTCATTCAAGTGTGATATTGACCAATAACCCAAGGTATATGGTCTTTTTCCTGTTCATGTTAGATACATTCCACAGCGCTTCGTGAGTATCAGCGATTGGTCTTTGAAATGTGACTCGACTACCTTCGAAGTGTCATATACATGGCATGGTACTATACGTCCGTAGGCTCATCAACTTTCGGTCTCAATCAATGTTAAGCCCACTCCAGCGTACAGAACTACGACAATCCTGCAAATCTCGGAGGCAAGCAATCATGCGCATTCTGGATCTTGCCCTGACTGTCCTTCAAGTGGCTGTATGGCCATATCAATTTACGCCTCTTTGCACCGCACTTACTGCCCTAGTGACACAACTATATCTGGGGTTCAGGCGAGTATACAGCGCGTTAATGTGATCTTGAACTAAATCTAGCGATGAAGGATTTGGCGTTTGACAAACAGTAGAATATTTTACGGCGTGGTGATAGTGCTGGGAGTCCCTTCATTTATTCTGGGTATGAGTTGCAGTATCCAGGCTTGGATTATTAACACGTACGTTTCATGAATGAAAAACTGTATCTAACTGATTGTGATTGCCTAGGATGTCTAAATTAACCCACATCACCCCTATCGTGATCGCCTGGTTGTCTATGCAGGTCACCACGGATGCGTTCATCACCGGTATGTTCATTCCTATAACGTACAGATACCCATTGACCATCTCTAGTCACTTTGATCATCGTCTTCACGCGCTCGCGGACTGGTTTCCGGAGGACGGACACCATAATCAACCGAATTATTCGGGGGGCCATCCAGACTGGTCTGCTCGTTGGAATTTTCTGCATAGGTGACTTGGTCTCTTTCATAATGCTCCCGAGCATGAATCTATATGGCATGTTCGCTATTCCAATTGGTCGTATTTACACAAATGTAAGCTTCACAAGTGTCATATGCGTTCGCTAACTCTCATTCTTATATGAAGACCCTTTTGGATACCCTGCTCTGTCGTGAGTCGCTCAGAACAGAGATAGCCGTTATGTATGATGCAAGACACATGGTGGGTCGCTTACCCCGTCCCGTAACTATTACTCGTTGTCTAATCCTGCTTAGAGCATTCGAAACTGTGTGGTCCCCGCGGGGTCATTGCATGCCCATTCAAGGGTCCATGCGACCAGCATTCGACTCGAAAAACATTATTCCGAAAATGAGACATGTCACGATCACTCATGCAAAAGACAAATCCATTGTGCTGTCGGTCTGAAAAGTACACTTGACAAACTGTGTTGTGTTCTGCGGTCGCGCGAGGTATTCAAGCGGACAAAAGAAGCCTTGTCGAGCTTCAAGTCACGACATTCGTTTGTTTAACTACTAAGTACGTTTGTACCGTTTCAGAGTATATCTGTACCTGTAACGCTATCAATTTATCGGATATGCCTCTGACTTGTACTTGCAGAGGTACACGATAGCCCAAGAGATAATTGCCAATTTATAAAGGCTCTGTGCTTGTTCCCTGTGATCGCGGCGGGAGGTCAAGGAATCTTGTTTATGTGTCCAGTGGTGGCGCTCAGTAAGCGGCGCGAAAACAGCAACATGAGGGGCATCATAATAAAAGAGTGACTCTCCGACTCTCTCGGAGTGAGAAGGGGGAGTCCCTATCACTGGGTGAGTTTTGTCTCAGTTTTCTATCACCAGATGTAACTAGATGGCGTTTCAGTCGACTCTCGTGACGCGCCATATGACATGATACACACTTGAGAATGAAACGTGATCGGAATGCACACTCGGACACGATCAGTTGATGCTTGTATAAAGCTCGAAGCCTCAGGAAGACGTGGACCGTAGTACTCTGACGAAAAAAGGTGACGCACTATGGTCTGGTAGTAATCCGTCAAGAATCGAGATAGCAAAATTTCTATTCAAATGGACCTAAACTCCCATGTGCGTGAAGCGAAGTTGTCATGTTTCGGGTTTCTGGACACGAGTTTGCGGACGAGAGATCGCATCGCACTTCGTATCATGCGGATGACGCAGTTAATCGGTGAGTATTTCTTACTTGCAGGCTAAGTCGGTAGAGGATCAAATTTGTCTTTTAACTCCCCCGCCTCGAACGAGGTAATTCTTCCAGTCGTTTACTCGATCCTTCATTCGTGGTTCTGTAGGCATGGGCACGTACGACGCAACAGTTGGTAAGTGCAAAGCTTCTAGTTTCCGAATATGAATACAACGTGACGGGGTTCAACGGACAGGCACGCTGTTAGTAGGTATATTTTGTGAGTGTTTCTGATTTTTGTTGGTGACGTTGGTGACCGGCAACCCACCGCGATCAAAGTCAATACCTACCTGTATGGTCTCGTC
This sequence comes from Tubosaeta aff. heterosetosa, assembly GCA_038094375.1. Lineage (NCBI taxonomy): Eukaryota > Fungi > Basidiomycota > Agaricomycetes > Boletales > Boletaceae > Tubosaeta > Tubosaeta aff. heterosetosa. The sequence goes on from JBBPUC010000719.1 coordinate 7,755, forward strand.
ACGTACCAGTTTGCGGCATACAATCAGATAAGTAGGTCAACCCAGTAAGGAATGGATCATCGCATACTTACCTGCTGCAGAATTCAATGATCCACCGTTGATCAGGTTAGCTGGACATTGATTTCTATCTGTGCATTTGTGCGAGTAATTCTAGATATATGGTTCTCTTCCTCTTCTTGTTGGATACATTCCACAGTGCTTCGTGAGTACCATTGACCAGATGCATGTGATATGACTGAACTGTCTACCAAGGGTCATATACATGGCGTGGTACTATGTGTCCGTGTCCCGTTCAACTCGCGGCTTCTACTTATATGCTAAGTCCATTCAGCGTGGAGAACTACAATAATCCAGCAATTTTTGAAAGTAAGTGATTATATACTTTGTGGCCCTCGTGGTAATTATCCTTGAAGCTGCTGTATGGCCATATCAATTTACTCCACTGGGCACCGCACTTGCGGCCCTTGTAACACAAGTATATCTAGGGTTCAGGCAAGTGTGAAACACATCCATGCAACCTCAGGTCGAATTTAAAGGTGCCGTAGGATCTGGCGTCTGACTAGTAGCAAGATCTTGTACGGCGCGGTCATCATACTAGCAATTCCTTCGTTTATTCTCGGATTGTGTTGCAGCATCGAGGCCTGGGTCATCAAAGTGTACGTCCCACAAACGAAATATTTTACTGGGCTGACCACAATCACTTAGGATATCTAAATTGCCAAGTATTACTCCCCTAGTAATCGCCTGGTTGACCATGCAAGTTATCACAGACGCATTTATCACAAGTATGTTGAATTACTGAACCTACACGACACCAAGAAACTTATTATTACTAGTCACAATGACCATAGTCTTTTCCCGCTCGCGTACCGGTTTCCGGAGAATGGACACCGTACTCAACCGTCTTATCCGAGGCACTATACAGACAGGTCTTTTCGCCGGAATTTTCTCCTTGGGTGACCTGATCTCTTTTGTCATGGTCCCGAACACCAATCTATATGGCATGTTCGCCATCCCAATTGGCCGTATCTACACGAATGTGAGTATTATGAGCCTGACGACACGTTCTGTTAACAATACTGTTTTGGAAGACCCTCTTGGATACCCTTCTTACCCGCGAGTCACTGAGAGCTGGGATGACCAACTCGTTTGACGTGAAGATGGTGAGCCGCCTTGAATACCATTACACGAATATGGCTCATCTCTGATTGCTCCTCAGAGCAACCAACGAAGTATGGTCCCCAGCAATCCGCTACAAGCTCGTTCAAAGGCCAGCTCGAGTTATCAGCTCGAGGTACGACCCTCGGATTATGAAATGTATGATCATTCGTCAAGCGAAGATGTACGCAAGGGTATACCATTAACGGCCTGATGAGATGTAAAATGTCCTACTACGTTTTTAACAATACAATGGTAGCCTGATTCTTGCTCGTTAGTGATCTTGGCGTACAGTAGAACGGAGAAAAACTTCGTCTGGAATTCGACCAGTAAGTCGTCATATTTTGCTCTACCAAAATTGCTTCAACATTCAGGCATTCAACGTTCAACCTCCAAGCCTTACTAGACGTACGGGATGGATTTAGGGGATGACATACATTTGAAAGGCCACAAACCCACGAGGTGGTTTATGCTCGCTAGAAGAATAGTGGCTGTGTAATAATTCGCAGTCAGCTGCCTGAAAAGGATATACCCAACTTTAAACACGTGACAGCTTCGTTGATCACTTGCCACTTCAAAGGTTGTTTGAGCAAGGCCGCGACGCCGCAGAAATAGTCAATATGTCCACGTCTTGTCTTCATGCGTGGCTTACTGACAAAGGTCTGTTTACTTTCATCTTTTGTTGCTTTTGGACGCACTTATTAACTATTCATTTTATAGTTACCGCGTGTCCGTGGACATTCGGTCTTATTTTCTCCGTTGGTGCCTTCACCGTCGCGCGTTTCTTGCTCAAAACATGGATTGTGTTTTCTCAAACATTCGTTTTTCCTGGTAAAAATGTACATTGTTCTGCTAAGTACATCGGGACAAGGCTAACTTGACTCTGGTTTTTTAGCTCAAAAAATTTGGCGCGACGAAGGGGGCTTGGGCAGGTGCGCATCGTTTCGACACAATTTTTACCCTTTGTTTGACATTAATCCTAGTCGTCACCGGTGCATCCGACGGTATCGGTAAAGAATTTGCCATCCAGCTGGCCGTTGCTGGCTTCAATATCCTCCTTGTCGCACGCAATGAAGCGGCATTGGCATCTGTTGCAGCTGAAATCGGTGTGTACCTTTTGTGGCGCGCACATTAGTGTGGCTCAGTATTTGTAGCAAGCAGAACGGCAGGCAAGGCCGAGACCCGAATTCAATTGATAGATTTTTCCAAAAACAACCAGGACGCTTTCAATGCGCTGAAAGTTGCCGCTGCTGACTTGAACATTGGCGTCCTTGGTCAATATTATTTTACTTACCGTACCCGCCCAGCTGATGGGTTGTCTTCATTATAGTGAATAACGTTGGCAAGTCTCACGCGATGCCAACATATTTCGCTGAAACCGAAGAGCAAGAAAACGAGGACATTATTATGATCAATGTCAATGGCACTATTCGCGTCACCCACGTCATACTTCCTGGCATGATTCAGCGGTCTGTTGTCCCATCTCCCGCTTACCTAACGAGTCTGATAAACATCCATCCACAGGAAACGTGGATTGATTCTCAACATTGGATCTTTCGCGGGCCAGGTTCCCTCGCCTATGCTTGCGACGTACTCTGGTTCAAAAGCTTTCTTGACAACCTTTACAAGCTCCCTTGCTGAGGAAGTCCGAGCGCACAATATCATCGTCCAGCATATGAACACATACTTTGTTGTCTGTATCTCCTTACCATTTAGCACTTCCCCCCTGCTCATCTTGTAATTTCAGGTCTCGAACATGTCCAAGATTCGGAGATCGTCGGCGCTGATACCCACGCCTGCCGCTTACGTCCGATCTGCATTGAGCAAAGTTGGCCTGTCGTGTGGAGCAGCGTTGTCTGAGCGACCTGGTACCAACACACCATTCTGGAGCCATGCATTACTTGACTACGTTATCCACGTCATTGGATGGAAATCCTTGTTCATCTCTTATTCCCACAAGACTCACAAAGATATCCGTCGCCGGGCCATGAGGAAGCTGGAGCGGGAAGCAAAGAAGCAGTAGGGTTCCGATTCACAAGATGCTTTGTCTTTTAATGAGAGCTTGATATTTACGAGCGCTCTTGTTGTCGATGTTATTATCTCTTACTACCGGCTTTGAATATGACTTGGTTTTCTGGTGAAAGTAATTGTTCCCAGCGTTCCCGGGCTTGTGCAGTGGATGTGATCTTATCATTGTATAATCACTATTGGTCATCTATTTAGCAAGTGCAACCTTCCATTGCCCCGTTGTGGACGTTATATTGACATGGCAACTGCAGCTGCTTCCTGTATGCTCTTTAAGCGGACGAAGGGCAGTACAGCGAAGATCGAGCCCTGAATTGCAACAATCTTAGGGCCCTCAAACAAGTCCCAATACTAAGCTGAAACAAGTACCAATCTTCGAGGTACACCCATTTAGACTGACTCAATTGAGTTCTTCTATCCCAGCGGGACTTGTGATACACTAAGTTACCAAGCAACCTGCTCTACGCGTCCGGGATATGTGAATAATAGCCCAGTAACACTAAATACATAGGCGACACGTAGATGTTCCTGTCCAAGACCTGCCGGATGATTCAAAAATTCGGAGGAGTTCCCCGAAATCTGGGGTGACGCACAAGTGGAACCTGATCTGAACTATGGGTTCCATCCAACGGACCGACACAACTATCGTGGGTCCCTGCCGTTAACTCGCAGTGGATGGTACATTGGATCGGCGGACTCTTGCTAACTTCTGATACCAACCGACACTGGCAGTGGCAGGCTCTGAGCACTGATATTGAGGATTGAGACTGGACAAGCCTGTTAAACGCTAATGAGAACCATCGGGTTTGTGTAAGCGAGTTTTTCGTATTTCCGGCCCGGTTACTGCCCTTGAGTCGTCGCGTGGGCAGTACCCCAGTGCTCTACGAGCCTAACAGGGTCGCCGGACCATGGCACTCACGGAGCACATGGGACCAAGTTGAGTGCCTACACGTTCACTGGTCTTCATATGTTGTCGGTTTTTGTTGCCTTTGGCAAACCCCGGATACTTGGGAGAGGAGCTGTTCTAGTGCAGAAGAGTTTTCAAGAAGAGCGGAATCGGACCGTGCGTTGAGCGGGCGTCCGGTGACGAAGTTCAACTTGTTCGGTTGATAAGTTAGACTTGTGGGAAAATACCGGCTAGATTGAACCTAACTTGTTAGGTCCGCGGTCACAGAAGTACTGACCACCAATTCTGCTATGGGGAGGGCAGACCTGCTGCAACAAGAAGGGCGCGGTTCCGGGAGTTATCATAGTACTGGCACTTTGAAGTGAGTGACATAAACCTTGTGGCCCGCACAGTCAGGTTTGATGTTAATTAATAAAGATGGTTGGCAGCTGGTTTTAGCAACCAATCATGATGCTGCTTCACACGATCCAGCGTTGTATCAAGAACGGGACATCTTTTTTCTTCTGGAGGAGGTGAACAACGTAATGATCCATGCGTACTGGCCGTGGTCACGTAACTTCTGCTTTGACTTGATCTGCGATATCTGCCGCCTGGGTTCTGAGGTGTAGTTAGACGTGTCACAGGACGTTTTCACTGACATGTCTCTGCCATCCGTAAGTCGTTTGGAGTGCGACCTTGTGGCGAAAAGGCCTTATTAACTTCTTGTTGGATATAGCTGCTTCCCACAGCGCTCACCCAATGTCTCCGAGATGACGGTTCCGCTGTCTCTCAGTTTGGTAACCACAAAAGGGACGACGGAAGTTAGGAAGCACCTTGTGCCCGTGCGAGTTCAATA
>JBBPUC010000720.1:0-12678 GCA_038094375.1 Tubosaeta aff. heterosetosa
TGGGCAGTAGTGCGAACAGCCCGCTCAAATAGGTCCTCGTCAAGGTCCACGACGCGAGAGCGTAGCTTTCTCCGGCTGAGTCCACTCTGGATGTTGTTGAATTGCGCGACTACTTCATCCATTTTGGGGCGTTTCGCGGGGTCTGCCTGAACCATACTGGCAATCAAGGGCTTCATAAACTTGAATCCTCGTTTTTGCTGTGGATTATAGGTAAGCAGTCAAGCCCCGAGCAATTGTAAAGCAAGTAAACAACCTTGATAAAATCCATCCTAATGGCATTGCCGATATAGAAGACGTCCGTAGCGAATGGATCGCAAGGCTCGTTGGAGTTCTGAAATTCGGGAACCTCTTTGTCACCACCCCATATTGGTATTTCCTTTGGATTAGCATCGGAAGGATCGTAGCGTCGAGATATCCCGAAGTCGATGAAATAGTATTTCGGCGGTCGTTGAGTACGCGTAAAGTGTTTGGCATTACCAGTGTAATCCTTGCTTAGATTTTTGGCTACGGGGTGAAATGAAGCAGGGTAAAGATGAATAGGATCTAGCATAATATTTTCGTTCATGCAGTCCCTGGAGAAATATCAAAGCAAGGATATAACAGTAGCTATTTCACGGACCGATGAGCAACGCGATGCTTGTGCATAAACTGGATTCCCTGACGGAACTTCAAGGCATGATCACCCACAGCTAGGAGATCACGGTACCTCGAACAGCTGGCGGAAGCAATCCGCCACCTCCCCAATCGTATCAAATCTTGGGTCATTGTAGGGTCGAAGAAGAGGCATAACCATGATTATTTCATCCAAGGCGTCCAAGGTAAAGACCTCATAAACAGGGACACAATGGTTCTCAGGATCCGAGGCGACGGCTTCTGAAGAAAAATACAAGGCGATATCAGCTTCATATGGGTGGTTTTCTTGGTTTACACGCTTCAAGGTGACAACTTTCCCATCCGAGTTTCGAGTTGCATCAATAACTTGACCATACTAGGACAACATGGCGTCAAGTTCGAAGTCTAACAGGGAAAATCCGCTGACCTCTATTCTTTCAGCATCTTCGCAGTTATTCCAATTTTTTTTGGACGTCTTCCAAGAAGGGGCCCATCGAGGAGAATAACGAGAACGTAAAAGGTATCCACGGTCGCTCAGTGTCTTGTAGCGATCACGCCACCAAAGTTCCCTAGGATCTAGCTCTTCTGGTAGGGGGTGGCTAGTTTTCCCCCACACCTCAAGCTGACTTTGGGCGATCTGAGAATCTACCTCTATCCGCGACATGGCTAGTATGCGGGAGCACTGGTTTCAGTGATATGTAAATGTCAAAGACGAGCTTGCTACCGTGCTAAAACATACACAAACAAGAACTCACACCCGTAACTTGTTCGCGGAGGTTTAATCGGAGACACGCGCTGCGTGAACGGCATCCACGCCGAAACGACAAGGAATATTGCATTTCAAATCTCTCATGAATTCCATACCTGCAGTGTTTAAGTTGATTGCACTGTTGTCCCTACCTGGTTCTGTCTGTCGTACACAGCGTTGACTCTCCTCGGAAAGCACCCGCCAACACTGTCCAGAAATTTCCTGGGAGGTTGCTCCAAGATGGTAATTATTCAACCCCTTCCCTTTATAACCCCCACCGAAACAAGTCCTTGCCCGCCACCTCGACACCCTCTTGACCGATGGATCCCGCGGGCCCCGCAACTGCAATCCTCCCAATAGACCTCGGCGATGCTGCTGCGTATGATCAAAATATTTTTCCTCTTGCGTACTATGAGGCCGAAGGCAATGTCGACAAGGGCATTATCTTGATTAGCGCAACATTGGAGGAGATGGGCAAAATTAAAGACCTTGGTATTGATGGAAATGCAAATTTCATTTACAATACGATGGTGAAGCTTGGAAAGTCGGTGCTCATAATCGTTTGTGGTCCACAGGCATTAACCCATCGGTTCGTAGACTGGATATGCAAAAGGCAAACTTGCAGGATAAGAACAAGACACTTAACCCGTTCAAAGCATTTATGAATTATAGAGCAGCTCGCCTGTTTCATGCAGCGACGAAGAAAATGTTTCTCCAGACCAGGGTCGGGTTGACCAATTCCTGTACATCGTGTCTACTAAACAAGGTCCTGTTTAGCGCACGTCCGAGAGAATCCACAGAGATGCATGGCCTACGCGAGTGGTCCAGAATACTCAAGTACGAATGGTTGACGGTCAGTTCCAAACCCGTTATCTGAACTGCCCTTTTGATGTACATTCTCTGGCATCTTTTAGGAAACCACCTACCACCAGGCACAGTGATCAAGGGCATCGCAGTCGACTTGCCTGATGGATACAACGAAACCGCAAGACAGACTATTGACGGTGCTACGGAGACGATAGCCACTTCAAACCCTTTCCAGGATGACCCCTGTATTGCACAGCGGGATGAAGGTCCGGAAGTTGATTATAGTCTGGCTTAACCTACCTGATAGCCCGATAGATGAATATTCGATCAATCCCACCGGGAGTGTCCTCAGTCTAGACGTGGGTGGGTCTGGAGTCGTAGGAGTGAACGGGACATCTGTTTCCTCCAGTGATTTGCAGCGTTCCGGTCCCGCAAGTCCCATTCAAACCCACTACCATATTTATAACTCCATAGTGGCAACAAATTCTAGTCTCACGGCACCCACCGTCAGTCAAGGCTCGCATCTCAGTAGTTGTTAGTGTCCGCCTCTTTCAAACAAAATAACGTTGACACCTTCGTAGCATCGGTCACCCAGCAGATTTCACCATAATGCCATGACATATGCTCTTGCCATACGTTAGATGTATCATGTAACACCATGATGTAGCCGTAGTGCACTGTAGGATTCGCATTTTCTACCTGTATAGCATTCACACCAAAACATGACGGGTCTGACAGGTCACCGGTCATATCCTAAGTCATCAATACTTACTGGATATGATCTGCAGCCAACAATGGCCCACGTAACGAAGGGTAAAGGATTTCATCTCTAAACAAAAGCAATGAACACGAAATTTGCAGTGCGCGACGCGTGATATGGATTAGGCTAAACTGCTCTTGCCACCTGTGTTTGCTGATGGGCCGTCATTTTGATTGTCATCTTCAAACCAAGCTGACATGGATAGACACCACCTTGCAATGTTCCGCTCAAAACTGATCGAGTATATTAGAACGATTACATACAGAGGCCGCAAAGTCCCCCGTCACCCTTTGTTTGATAATGCTGTGAGGGTTTCGAGCTAATAATTCGTAGCGCACACCTGACACACACATGTCGAGGGTACGCACGAGACCATCCTGTCAAAATAATCGGTTTGAACAGGCCAGTATAAAATCGGGTTTCAGATGTGATTCCGGCACAATATATCACAAGTCGCGTTAGGGGGAATCCTTCAGAGACTTGCGAACCGTACAATATTCTCCAGGGTTCGTATGTTTTCCGGAATGAATGAAAACCGGTTAGGTGCACACATGTATGGAACGGCTAGTGTAAAGCAACGGTAAGTAATTGATTATCGGGAATCATCGTCAGCCTGACCACAATAGCTACCGCATATTAGAGCCCCTTTGCGTGAGTTGAAAGTACTCTCGGTCTCGGCGAGCAGGGTCCCAGTATCGTGGAGTCTCAGGTCGCCACGTCAGAACACGGTGGATTTTTGAGTCACGCTGTGTCAAGTCCTCAGCTAACGTTCCACATCAACTTGAAAAGACGTGCATAAATGGAAGACGGACTTGGAGATCGCGGGGTTAGATAATTGGTCCGACAGCAATCAGCGCTTGTCGGAGCGCGTACCAACACATTTACTGTGGGAATTTACATAAGTACTGATTTTGTAGCCTTACGGTAACGCAAGTTCGTCTCCACCTTGGTATGTGCTGCACGACATTTCAGTACGATTTGAGGGTGGGGACCTCAGTAAACCCCACCTATAAAGTTCAGACATGAGGTGCGTATGTATCAAGCCTTACATTGTTATTGCGTTGTTGTGATCAATTTGACTGAAAGAAATTAACATAAGCTGCCGCACGCTAGGAGGTACAAGAACTAAACTTTGATGACTTCGAAAGTTAATCGGGGGGTGCAAATGCATACTATTTGACAAGAGAGCCGATTTCGGAGGCGCGTTCATCTCAAATGTATTTCGGCACCCGGCGGTGAACATTATTTCCCTTGAAACATATTTGCCCCTTACGAACGGGTTACAGAAAACTGCTGCACCGTCTTCATTCCTGTGCATTGCAGCACTGTTATGGCATTGACAGGTATGCTTCTCATTCTCGAAGTTTGATAATATTCTTGCAGAAGGGTGCTCTGTCTCAATGCTATTAGTGAGTCACAGTGGTCCGATGTGACTGCATATATAGGCCAGGTTTTTTTAGGACGACATGCCTTGCTCTCTAGGGCCTTGGTTTATATCCCGTTTTCTTCCAAGGTAACCCATGAGATAACTCCAAACTCGCCTAAGGAGTCAGCAAAGTTCTGAGCCACGTAGTTGCCATACATTGAAATAAGTGTAAGTTAACATTTCCACTACGTCTCCTTCATTAAGGCTCTTGGTTCCTGGAACAATACCGAGCCCGAGATCAATGTAACACCATCGCCACTATCTCGGTGACATGAAACAATCCATATTTTGCGTCACACTGTGCATCAAAACGAGGTGATATGTATTTTAAGCATAATGGTACGATATGCGGCCAGTTCGCGAGCCTGGCCGCTGGGTCTTGTGTTTGGTACTGATCTCGATGATCTAGATATTTAAATGGGAAGGCCTTATGGATAACCCTGTGCCAATGGTCACGGATCTATTGAAGACAGCGCGTGCAGCAAAGAAACTCTGCGAGCTTATTTCTTCTAGGGATAGACCAGCGGTGATAACGTATTTCTGTAAACCATAACTCCTCAATACCATAAGTGTATTTTCCAGCATGGGCGGTATATTCTACCGCCAGAACGGGTAAGTGTCCCCTAGTCATGTACTATGAGTAAAGAACTCTGGTCGCCGATTCAAACCCGAGGAAGGTCGCTCCATTGGTGAATGGTGAACCACATGACGTGCGTCAGGCGATCGATCCAGGCATACGCCAGTTTTCACTAACCAGATAAGAGTGGGACTGAGCCCGCGCGTGAAGGCGGCGATACCCTCCGTCCGCCAAACTCTCCATACACAATCCCGAGCAGAGGCGTACTGTTGGCCGGTCGAGGGAGTAAACCCGTCGGTTTGCATCCGAGATTTGATCACGTCTATGGGGTATATAACCGCCCATAGCTACGGAAGAATCAGTGAACCAAGACAAGCAAACCATTAACGAGGAGTCTCACTGGGTATCCAGTGGTTACGTCATAGAGGACGTCGTTGAGAGGGTTTATCTGTTAATGCCAGATACCCTTTTTTGCCGTTTCAACTTTCGTACTGAACCAGTTTTTCATACTCCATAAAATACACTCTATATATCTTCTTGATGGCATCAAAGGGGCTGTTATTCAACGGGTTTGCGTTAGATTGAGTTTGCAAAGAGATGACTCAAGAGTGGTGGTCCGAAACACTCACGGATCCTGATGTGTTCAACTGGCCCGGGAGACCGCCGGCGACACACGCTGTAAGTAGTTAACCCGCTCTAAGGGTTTTGCCTCCCTCACCTCCTTTCCCGTTGGCTAAGTTTTGTTCGGCGAATACCCTCTTGGTATATTCCAATGCACCAAACTGTATGGACACACAAAGTCCAATGCCCTGAAGGTTGTCGGAGGCTTCGCGCAGGTTCTGTACAAATAAAGAACGGGGAGCGCGATCTTCGTGGTCTTCGTTCTCGGTGACTAAACCGATGCTTCCCCCTTGGCAATGTGTGACCATGGGGCCGCTGCGGTCGCTGTGCGGACTCACGTTTCTGGACGCCATCTATGTGCACGTTTTTGGCGAACCGGTGCGTCCTCCTGTTGCCCTGGGAGATGCAGCCGAGCACTGATCCAGGTCGACTACCTTGCAGTTCTTCTTCTGATACGGACGAAGCGAAGTGCTTGTGGGGTCTGATCGATACGTATATGACTTGTCCGCAAGCGCCAGGAAGCCTTTCGGCAAAACGACAATCTGTCTCATTTTATGCCTTGCCGTATATAGATGAGTTCTTGCAAGCTTCCGAGGCAGGTGTGATCACCCACTTCCTCCCCTGGAAACATTGAGGACATTAAACCACCATTTCTCGCGGCGGCGTGCCCAGTCATAGCTCCAACGGCCCACCCCCTGCTCAGAAAAAGGATCGATCGACGATCACCACATTTTAATGTTTTCGTGGTGTGTAATTCCGAGTATAACCTTTCACATCGCCAATGAGGTATCGTACACAATACTTGCGTTGCCTCCACATTGTTCCCCTTCGTCTCAAGGTAGATATCGGAATCCGGGTGCCTGGTTGAGCAGCAATAAACAGATCGGCAAAAATAACAGCACCAAGTGAAAGGGGACGCGCCTCATCTGCCAGTTCAGACACGTCCACGGGCGCGTCCGGATCCGGTTTACCAAACAGCCTGTCCCGACGTGCGTTTTCTAGCCGGTACGAGATCTAGGCACAGTGAACACCGATGAGTGCCCTGTGTATTCAAGACTCGAAGAGGGAGACGTACGGTAAGCACCAGCGCAGACAGCGCAGCGACACACAAGAGCGCGCACGAGACTAATGCAAATCGGTTATCCAATTAATTGAACGTACAAAGTACTTACCTGCGAACCCACGCCTACAGGCATGTGTTAAAGTCGCCCCACACGACACACCAAGACAGGGACATACGTGTATGCGGGCCCTTCAGTCAGAGGGTATACATGTGTTCCCAGGATGCTCCCAAACTGCCCGATGGCGCTAGACAGTGGCTTGCCCGTTGCCCGCTTCGTTTCCGATCCAAGGTTATGCACAACTATAGGCAAGAGACGAGAGTAGTGGGTCAGTACCAGTCTCCTGTGCATACACGACGTCACTCACACCAGGCAATAACTAGAGTGATGCTGACGCCCGGGCCAATGACGATGAAGAATGTGGCAAAATACCACATATGAGAATGTGTGTGCGGTACACTGAGAAGGATGCTGTGACCAACGATGAGAAAAAGGGAGGCATACGAGGTAAAACACGGACGTGTAACCAATCACTCCCAAGGTACATCCAAACATGACCAGTAGCCCTCTGTTCTGGATTCTATCGGAAGTATATGATACGAGCACCATGGTCAGTACAGTTACCGCAAACGGAGGAACAGTCATGAGCTGTGACATGGCTGCGGCTGGAAGTGACAAATGGAAGTAGCTGATTAGTTTGTTCGGGATTAGCATCCAAATCAACATACAATATCCCATTGTCTTGATGATTGTGGGCAAAAACACCGACAAAGAGGTGGCTGCACAGCTCAAGCCAAAATAAATGATCCCAGCAGCGTAGATCTGATGTCTAGATCAGCTGTGAGTCATTAAACCACGAAAAACTCACCCTCCAGTCCAAGAAAGCAGCAATAACATGTCCTGGAGCATACGGGTCAATCGATGGTACCCTATAAATGACAACAGACGTACTCTTATTCACGACTGCGCCAACGTCTCCACTTGTTCCTCTATTCATACGTTCAATTGCCAATTTACGCTCGGTAGATGTCAGAAAGTCGGTGGACTCGGGCCGGCCGGGTAGGTAAAACAAGCACAACACCCCAAGAAGCACTGAAGGGACGCCCTGGTTGATGGGTTGGAATAATGAGATAAGGAGTTGTATAGGACATACTTCTATAAAGAACAACAGTCTCCAATTTGCGACGGATGTCTTGACATGTTGGATCCCATAGGCGAGGAGGCCACCGGATGCATTAGCAGCACCAGCAAAGCAAAACCAAATGGCGATCCGTGTACCGTATTCTGCTTTGGTGTAGTAGAATGCTTGGCAGAGTTCGTGTCAGGATAGAGGCTCTAGTGATAATGGAAAGACGCACATAAATAGAGTATGACCGCAGGCGCGAATGCCGCTTCAAATACCCCAAGACTGAAACGTGCTAGCAAAAGGCTTTCAAAGTTGTTTGCGATTGACTACGAGATCTGTAGTCAGCAAGACGACTATACGATGTGCCTAAAACGACTAGCCATGGAGGTAGAGCACAGGCCCCATAGGATGGCCGAGCCACCGATCCAGATTCGGGGATTATAATACTTGGAGAGAACAGTCCATGGTACTGGGCACAGAGCCTGATCATGGCACGTCAGTATTGGTGGGAGAAAGCAGGAGGTGGTGGGAACCAACATAGGGTATGAAAAAGATTGCGGCTAACCAGTCAAAGAGGACACCCGTGGGGTCTCCACCGAGCACGTCTTCAGGCAAACCTTGGAGGCGAGCATTTCCCAGGTTTGAACGATCGAGGCCTGGATGGGTTAGTTTAGTAGAGCATAGGAGAGTTGACTCACATGAAAAGAGGTAAAGCAAACCAGTGATAGGCAATATTCTCCAGTCTAGCTTGTGCAACAGTTTCTTTTCGAGAGTATGCGGATCGAGTGGAATGAGTGGATCGTCTTCGTGTGCAAGATCTGCTCGCATTCTAGTGTTGAAGAGACAACAGGGCTCATCCGAAATTCACACCCCGTTACTCTCTCTCCTTCAGATGAACTCGAGCCAATCAATTGAGGCACTCAGACATGCTCGTGGGCTGGAAGTGCAAGATGCAGGGTGACTGATTTCGCAGGCGCCAGATCCCGTCAATAGGATGCCACAACCGCAACTGGTATCATTCCAGAGGCAAACATCGTTTCCGACCCGAGTGCGACTAGGGTTTACGTCCCGAACAAGACTCGCATACGCACTTTGCGTATTCTCGGGAGCGAGCCGCTGTCAGTGAAACTCGGCAAGAGAGAACGAAGCTCCACAAGGGACGAGTTACGGGCGGCTGGTTTTATTCTGTCATTTTTCTGTGATACTATCGAGAATACTTTTTTCTGATTAAAAGGGTGTATATGCAATGTATGCTATTGGGTCAGGAGAACAGATATCGCCAGAAATAAAAAAAACCACGTTGGTTCCTGGGGGTATCGTCTACAAAATGCCCTACTTGATGCTCTCCAGACACGTTCCTCGCTTTAGGGCAGATATCGGAATTCGGGGGCCTGATTAAACAATGAAATGAACGATCGAGCAGACGGGCAGAAGCAAGCGCAGAATCGAGGAGACACACCTCGTCTGCTAACTCGGACGTATCCACTGGTGCATCCGGGTCGGGTCTACCAAATGCCTTGTTTCGACGTGCGTTCTCCATCCGGTATGAGACCTAGGCAAAGTGGATTCCATTGATAAGCATGCATTGAAAACTAAAAAGGAGTGTGAGACATACTGTAAGCATCAGTGCGCATAACGCAGAGACGAATAAGAGTAAGCCCGATACTAAACCGCGTCACTTGTCCAACTAATTTTTATTGGACACGAAAAGTGCTTACTCCCGAATCCGCGCCTACATGGGCGTGACAAAGTCGGTTTGTAAGACATACCGAGAGAGAGGGACGCACGCATATGTGGGGCCTTCAGTCAATGGATATAGATGTGACCCCAGGATGCTTCCCATTTGTCCGATCGCGCCAGAAAGTGGTGTACCTGCTGCCCGCTTTGTTTCTGACCCGAGGTTATGCATAACTACGGACAAGAAGGAAGGAAAGGTGGGGGTCAATACCAGTCCCGAACACCCACAACACTACTTACACCAGGCGATACCGAGTCCGAGGCCGGTATATGCGCCAGCCGCGACGCAGAACGTGGCAAAATATCGTATATGAATGTGTGTGAAAGTCACGCAGAGAAGGATCCTGTGGAATCAAGGGTGAGAGCAACACAAGCAAAAGAACTGAGAGACGGACATGTAACCAATCGCCCCCAATGTACACCCAAACACAACCAGCAATCCCCGGCTCTGGATTCTATCAGAAGTGTATGATGCGACCACCAGGATAAGACCAGCTAGCGCATATGGAGGGACAGTCATGAGTTGTGACATGGCGGCGGCTGAATATGACAAGTGGAAGCTTGTTCGAGGTTAGTATGTGAACAGACGCACAATGTCCCATTGTCTCTATGATGGTGGGCAAAAATGCCGCTAAAGAACCGATGGTACAGTTTTGACCAAAATAAATGACCCCAGCAGCATAGATCTAATCCGGGGATGAGCAATGGCCCGTTGAACCACGAAGAAAATCTCGCCTTCCAATCCAAAAAGGCACCGATTACATGTCCTGAAACGTATTCAATCGATGGTGCCTTGCAAATGACAACAGGCATACTCTTATTCACGACCGCGCCAATGTCACCGCTTGTTCCTCTACTCATACGTTCTATTGCTAGTTTGCGCTCTGCATGTGTTAGAAATTTGGTGGACTCGGGGCGACCAGGTAGGTAAAACAAGCAAAACACGCCAAGTAATACAGTGGGAATACCCTGATGTGTGTTAGTATGGGAAATCAGATAGAAAAAGATACAAGACAAACTTCTATCAAGAACAACAGCCTCCAGTTTGCAATGGATATCTTGACATATTGAATTCCGTAGGCGAGGAAGCCGCCGAAAGCACCAGCAATAGTGGAAAACCCGAACCAAAGAGCAATGCGTGTAGCATATTCAGCTTTGGTATAATAAAATGCTTTATGGTGCTCGCGTCAGTATTGAATTCCGAGTGATAACAAAAAGTTGTACACAAATAGACTATGACTGAAGGTCCGAATGCTGCTTCAAAGACACCAAGACCCAAGCGTGCAATTAAAAGGCTTTCAAAGTTACTCGCGGTTGACTAGTGTTCACTCTATAGTCAGCACGATGGGTGGGATGTGAATGGCAACAACTGACCATGAAAGTAGAACATATGCCCCATAGGATGGCCGAGCCACCAATCCACAGGCGGGGGTTATAGTACTTGGAGAGAATGGTCGCAGGTATTTGGCACAGAAGCTGGCCACGACACATTAGTACGAGTGGCAAAAGGAAGTGGTAGGAGCTAACATAGGGAATGAAGAAGGCTGCGACCAACCAATCAAAGAGGACACCAGTTGGGTCTCCACCAAGCACATCGCCCGGCAAACCCTGGAGACGTGCGTTTCCCAAGTTTGAACGATCGAGGTCTGAGTGGACGGGGTTAGTCTGGCAGGACACAGAGAAGTCAGGGCCCTACATGCAAAGAGGTAGAGCATACAAGTAATGGGCAATATCCTCGCGTCTAGCTTGCGTAACAGTCTCTTTTCGAGAGTACACGGATCGAGTGGTATGAGTGGGTCATCTTCACAGGTGGAGTGCTCGCCCGAGGACAAATGGAGGTCCGAATCTGCGGCTTTGGAGCGCATTGTAATGTTGAGAGACTCTGCTGCGACTGGAGGACACTTCAAAGGACCATGTCGGCCCACCACTCTCGAGAACCGAATAGCTAGGCGCTCATGACGTAATGTGCGTCCCGAATCCTAATTTGAAATCTCCTAAACTTATTTTGTACGTACGCGACCAGTTGTCAAGCCATATGGCATCCTTTGTGAACTCCGGGCAGGTGCATCGCGGGAACTACGCAGATCTTATAAGGAGTTTATAAGACCATGTAATGGGTGTCATGCACTAAATAGGTATAAGTGGTTATATACCCAACTGTAGGTCGTTCGGTTAGTATGTACCGAACAAACACAAGTGCGCGACTGGTCGAAACGCTAGGCGACGAGGCCGCCGGAGGCATTAGCAGCACCAGCAAAGCAAAACCAAATGGCGATCCGTGTACCGTATTCTGCTTTGGTGTAGAAAATGAACAGATGGAGGCTCTAGTGATAATGGAAAGACGCACATAAATAGAGTATGACCGAGGGCGCGAATGCTGCTTCAAATACCCCAAGACTGCAACGTGCTAGCAAAAGGCTTTCAAATTCGTTTGCGATTGACTACGAGATCTGTAGTCAGCAAGACAACTATACGATGTGCCTAAAACGACTAGCCATGGAGGTGGAGCACAGGCCCCATAGGATCGCCGAGCCACCGATCCGGATTCGGGGATTATAATACTTGGAGAGAACAGTCCATGGTACTGGGCGAGTCTGATCACGGCACGTCAGTATTGGTGGAAGAAAGCAGGAGGCGGTGGGAACTAACATAGGGTATGAAAAGATTGCGGCTAACCAATCAGGGGGTCACCACCGAGCGCGTCTTCAGGCAAACCTTGGACCAGGTTTGAACGATCGAGGCCTAGATTGGTTAGTTCAGTAGAGCATAGGAAAGACTCACATGAAAAGAGGTAGAGCAAACCAGTGATAGGCAATATTCTCCAGTCTAGCTTGCGCAATAGTTTCTTTTCGAGAGTACGCGGATCGAGTGGAATTAGTGGGTCGTCTTCGTGCGCAAGATCTGCTCGCATTTTAGTGTTGAAGTGCCTCAGAGTTTAGTAGCGTTCTCTCCTTCGGATGAGCTCGAGCTAATCAATTACATGAACATGCTCGTGAGCTGGAAAGTACAAGCCGCGGCGTAGAGATAGTGTAGTGACTGATTCCGCGGGCTCCAACTACACTGGCAGATACCATCAATGGGATACCACAACCACAACCGACTTCATTTTGGGGGCGAACCCGTTGCCGACTCGAGTGCGACAGGGTTTACATCCCGATGCGTCATTACAGGAGGTATAATATACAAAGTGCACTAGTACTCTC
>JBBPUC010000721.1:0-12673 GCA_038094375.1 Tubosaeta aff. heterosetosa
CAATGAGGAAAAGATGTATATACCCATAGTGACCATGGGGAATCCAATGGTGGTATCTAGCGAGCGAAATATAGAGAATTGAGCGAGATATGAACTGAAAGAGTGCGAAATCACCAAATATAACACAGGTTTGGAGGGAAACACAATAAATAGAACACTACTGACATAGGAGATGTGTCATAGATAGAATGAAATGTGTTTCATAGAGAATAGAAGTGGCTCTGATATGAGATAGAAGAGTGAGTCATTCTATGAGTTATAGATAAGGGAAGACATAGCCGAGATAAAGTGTGTGCCATAGATATGAGGAATGGTGACTTGTCAAGAGTACCATAAGTCATAGATGATAGATCGGGTATGTAAGCCTGCACTTATGGGACTGCTAGGCTAGGGATCGTATCAAGTCAGCACTTACTACACAGCATGGCTGTTAGTCTTGATAAGATCCAGATAAGATAAAGCGGAAGATAAGATAACAATGAGAAAGAGGAATGTGAAGGAGAAATATGTGGGTCCATAACAGATCCCAGCTTCTGCAATTTCCTCAGCTACCATCTATACTTTAATGTGAGTACCAGCTATTGTAGCAGAAAGTATGTCAAGTAGGTAGTGCAGAGCACTAGTCCAAGTCACTTTGTCAACACAAATGGAGTAGTGCCACCTGACTGCATGTCTGCTTTTATCACAGGGAACCATGTAGGACATTGTTACAATCTCTTTCCTTGTTCTCTTCCTCATGTCTATGATACACTTTATCTCTTATCTTTCATTGTATTTTGATCTTATCTTTAGGCTGATTCCTTCACATCATCTTGTGATATTCTTCTTGTCATCAGCCTAATGTTCATTCTTATTGGTCTATACTCTTCTCCTTCAAGTTCCCCTTTGAGTACGTCCTATTCTCTTTTAACCTGTACTTGTTTCTTCATATAGATTCCTTTATTCTTTCTTGACTTGTTTTCTATATTCTTGTTTCATATGGACAGCCCCTCCACAGTTGCCTCTCACACAGCAGCTTGTATTCTTATCTATCCACAGTATTCCATAGTGTTCCATTGTCTTCAATTCCGTAGTATAAATACCAGACTGCCATGTACTTTACCACACTCTTGTTCTATTGTATTATTTGCACAATACCTCTTGCGTAACTTGAGTTGCTATTGCTTGAGACTTTGTTGTCAAGCATCTCTTCATCATCATCGAGCTTCCTCTCATTGACTCCTTGAATCTCTGTGTTGTTGTTGAGTAACCCTCGTCACCTTTCTGCACTTGTCCTTGAGTCTCCCTTTGTCGACCTCTTTATCTCTTTACATTGTTTACAAGCTACTTCTTGTAAACTCCTTGTCACTCTAGTCACCTTCTTTGGAACATTGTCATACCTCTTTGTGAGTGTCCTCCCTGATCAAGGTTCATGTTGTCTACTCCACTCAAGTAGAATGACTTGCATAACAGACATGCTCTAGAGTGGCACTTTATTCCTGCAGGTTTTCTAACTTTTGCTAGTCCAATGAAGAAAGGTCAGCATATGTTGTTCTACAAGGAGAACTACAGGGGCAATTCTGTCTGGTTGTCCGATGAGTGAAGAAGGAAAAGAAAGTGATGGTTACTCCCCTCACAGTTAATAAATGTGTCATTCTTCCAGCTTCTAATATATATCTAGCTTACCACCAGAAGTAATGTGTCTTCTCAATAATATACATTCATTCTTTATACATTAGTTCCACACATACACAAGTTGTATGGCTACATTTAAGCACTCAACCAACTCTTGGACATAGAGGTAAAGGTATATGTAGTGTAGTGTCTCATTGACTGTGAACAGACTCCTGATAGCGAAGCAGCAAACCAGACTCATTAAGGCTGTGACAAGTATGGTGCTAGTGATGTTTGCTAGCACCTGGATTCTTTTATTTTTGTTGTTCTGTCAATCATTCACTTATGAACCATGCTTGATAGATAACCTAATGCTTACTGTAGCTACCATTGCCTGTGGTCAGCATAGATTTTTCTTGTTTAATGCTTGGCAGTATTGAATTCACTTTGGAACAAACCCAGTAAACTTGATAATAAGCTGATGCAAGTGCTGATGTGAGTGACTTACCACCATGTTGGTTCTGGAGTGGATGGTTGTTGGAACACTGACAACAGCTTGTATCTTATATCTGTATGGAGACAAAAGGTACACATTATTGTTTCTCAGGTAGCAACCAGGAATACATAAGTTAAAATGGTGGACTGATTCCAAATACAGTACATAGTATATACATACATGATTATTCAGACACCACCCATGTGTATGTCACTTGCAGGTGATGATTTCAATCCATTGGAAGGATATCTTGGAGGCTACCATTGGGTTTTCTATCAACTAGCTTGTTATATTTGGTGATTTTGAACTTTTTCAGTTCATATCTCGCTCAATTCTCTATATTTCGCTCGCTAGATACCACCATTGGATTCCCCATGGTCACTATGGGTATATCCATCTTTCCCTCATTGTTTCTCACTTGAATTTCACTCTCTGTAGAAGCAGAGCCCTCACTTTGTGTCCTCATTGTGTTGTGGCTGTTGTGTTTACCATTATTTACCAGAAGCGCACATAGAGCCTGATGTCCACTCTAGTTTCCTCTTTGGTTACTCATTGTGGACTTCAGTCCTTGCTCCCAGAGGCTTCCTGAGTTGACCCACCAAGTGGCTAGTTTGCTTATTCAGTCCTTTGTCATCAACACAGCTTGACTCATAGAATGGAGACAGTACAGTACAAACAAAAAAGATTATTTCTTCTTGCCTATGCCATTTAAGAAAGTAGATACAAGCACATTGTGAATAGTTTGGGAAGAAATAAGGAATAAAGGGGTGGGATTGATGAGATAAGTGGCTTGAACAGTATTTTCACCTTTCCCAGTGAAAATACTGTAAAAATTCTCCTTCTATTAATAGAGGAAAGTTTAGAAGAATAACCAACCTTCATATTTTTTATCTCAAAAGAAATTTCTTGATGACTCTAGCTATAGTAGACTTCTCTAGGACAGTTTGGGAGGAAACCTGATAAATAACCTAGCCAGATTTACTAAAAAAGAGAATATTAGCTTTTATAAGAGTTTTATAATGATTATGGATTAGCCAAATAGGAGATATGCACTTTATATACCTTAGATTTATGTAATTTACATAAATAACCAGGGTTAAGGCATAGCAACCATTAAAAGCTGCAAAATCCTTATGTTACTTACTGAATAATGAATAGCATGATACTCAAATAAGTGTCTCAATGACATATCATTTTAATATAGCTATATCTTAGTGCCATGACAACCAAATCACATGATCTAAGCGGTGTTAGAATGCCAAGAGCAAACACTATCTTTCATTTTGCAAGTGTTTGGTCTTATTTGCTCTGAATCTCTAGCACTTTATGTTGATGACAAAGGGCTGAATAAGCAAACTAGCCACTTGGTGGGTCAACTCAGGAAGCCTCTGGGAGCAAGGACTGAAGTCCACAATGAGTAACCAATGATATATAAGCAGAGGAAATGTGACTATAGACCTGAAGTCCACAATGAGTAACCAAAGAGGAAACTAGAGTGGACATCAGGCTCTATGTGCACTTCTAGTAAATAATGGTAAACACAACAGCCACAACACAATGAGAACGCAAAGTGAGGGCTCTGCTTCTGTAGAGAGTGAAATTCAAGTGGGAAACAATAAGGGAAAAATGGATATACCTATAGTGACCATGGGGAATCCAATGGTGGTATCTAGCGAGCGAAATATAGAGAATTGAGCAAGATATGAACTGAAAGAGTGTGAAATCACCAAATATAACACTTTATACATTTATCTAAAATGGCCCAACATTAGGACACTTTTTTGAGCCACTGTATATATGCAAGATCTAGATGACAATCATTGATTATCTTGAGTTCTTTCCCAATATCCCTGCACCACAGCATCTGACATGTAAAATATACCATCTCCATATCATCCTCACCACTTTCACCTAAGCTCATGCCTTTGCAATTAAAGGTGGTGACTATGTTGTGTAGGAAAATCCAGATGTTTGTATCTTCATGTTCCCCCCTTTCTGTTGCAAGCTGCATAGTGGTCATAATACTTTGGACATATCACTTATATTTCTGGATGGCTTGCTCAACATCATAGGGAATAGAAACAGTGAAATCAAGTACTGTAAGCCTTTGAGTGTCTCTCCTGGCCTTCTATAGAGCTCCTTCCTTCCCTCTCACTAAGTGATCAGTGACTTGACCCTGTGTCTCAATCAAGTGATCTGCTAGAATAACAGGCTTAGCTTTCAAGATGATCACTCTGATACAATTGAACTTCTGGGTTATGACATGTTTCCAATAGGCAGGTGTTCTTGATTCCATAATCCAGCTCTTCAACTCCCAAATCTCAGCTAACCTCTGCATAACAAAGCTGATGACAATCTGGTTCCAGTCAGATGAGGCAGGGCTACTAAAGTCTCAAAGAAGATCAGTGGGATTTGGGAGATCAGTTAGCATTTCTTCCACAGAGGGTGAGGCTACAAGAAGGAAGTTTTCATATATCTTGATTGTGAAGACTTCTCCAAAGACATGACAAACGTGTTCCTAGCAAAGACAAGGTTAAAGACAGAAGTTAAAGGGAGAAACAGACACACCAAGTTCTGGTTTCTTTTGGGGTCTGTGTCAATCTCCTACTTTAAATCTTGAACCCTCTTTGGTACTTTTGGACACCATCAAATGTAGGGTGGAGCAAAAGGAGTGGAGGTAGCAGAGGCAGCAGCAGGAGTGGTGGGAGCATTTGAACATCTGTTCACCAATAATAAATTAACTTGCTTGGCAAAATAAGCCACACTATTTTTGTTATATTTGGTGATTTTGCACTCTTTCAGTTCATATCTTGCTCAATTCACTATATTTTGCTCACTAGATACCACCATTGGATTCTCCATAGTCATTATGGGTATATCCATCTTTCCCTCATTGTTTCTCACTTGTATTTCACTCTTTACACAAGCAGAGTTGTGTTGTGGCTGTTGTGTTTACCATTATTTACCAGAAGCACACATAGGGCTCAATATCCATGGATTTCATGGGACCATTCCTATCAAGTAATGGGCATGACTACCTATGAGTAGTATTGTACAGACTAACCTCGATGATTCTAGTCTGGGTATTTCCCAGGACTGTCAAAGTATGTCAAAGTAGAATGATCTGAAACAGGAACACCTTTCTACATCATCAATAACCAAGATGATCAAACCGAATCAAAACAGGGGAAGATAAGTATGACAGAGAGATGAAATATAAGAAAATGAGAAATAAATCATGAATAAAATGTCCAATCTGGATACTTCATTGGACTGAGTGGACTCTCTGGATACCAACAATCTGAACTAGACTCTACCTGGATCGACATGGATAGATACAGGACATAAAGGAAGGTCTTGAGCGATGGATGATGATACCTGGAATACCTGTAAAATGTCCCCTACAAACATAGAGAGCCTTGAGCTCCTACATCCATAGGGTACTTGGATGCTGACTGTCCACAGTCAGTCACATGACTCAGTTGAGTGCAGACCTTCAAATGTAAAAAAATGGACCTGCTCAGGTACTTAAGATGCAGTCTCCATTCCATAACCACTGCATCCACAACTTCTCCTCTTATGTCGACCAACTCAACAGTATACAATGAGCTATTCAGTACACGGTGACCGCTAACAATCTGTCGCCAATCACTATCACAGCTGTAAATTTAGAAGGTTTGTGTAACATTGTCCAAGACCTCACAGACTGCATTTCTGATGACAAGGAGGACCTACAGGAGGACCAGAAGATCTGGATAGGGAGATGGGATTCAGCACTGGTATGTGGTGGGTTTTCGCGGACTATCCATTTACTAACTTCATGTGTAGGAACAGCTTTGCTGATGTCTCGAAGTGGCCAGCGAGCAGGGACTTGAGTGTCAGATCAATCCCCAAATGCTCACAGCAATGCATAGCAGCAATGAGCTGTATAAGAAATGGACTGACACCAGGAAGGAAAGGGAACAATGTGAGTCCAAGGTGGCACAAGTGGGGCTCTCAACAGAGAAGAATGCAGACTATGGGCAAACAGGTCTGGAACCGGATCTGGTAGAGGCAAGCAGAGCAAGTTGGACAGTGAGGGCGATGCAGAACAAGGTACATCACAAAGGTTGTTGGATGCAGTGAGTACTGATTACAGATATAGTGTACATGTCCTATTGTTGACAACAAAGAAGACAAGGAGAAGGCACTACCCCCAACTAAGAAGATTATGGTTGCGCCAATCGCAAGCTTGAGCCTGGCCCTATACAGTCAGTGCACAAAGAGGCACATGACCTGTATCAGTCTACCCAACTGGGTGTGCAATCTGTACACTTGGCAAAAGATGAAGTGCAACTGGTCAAAAGGTTGTGGAAAGGCCAGGAAGAAGGTAGGAGAGGAGGTGATAGTGGACAAGGGCAAAGGCAAGGCCCCAGGTGTGTGTACCCGCAGAGTACTTAGACACAGACTAACCAGAATGACAGCAGTCACAGTTTCTGGATATAGACATCCAAAACTGTTCTCTAATCCACTGAAGAATATCTTCATCATGGACAAATTGGACGAACCTGAAGACGAGGAGGAAGATGACAATGATGTGGAGATTGTGGTGAAGAAGCTAGCAGGTCTGACACACAGTTGTCCCTTACCAGAAGACCAGATTGAAGCAGATCTCAATGAGCTTGAGAGCAAGGTGCTTGTCTTGCAAGCCACCTTTAAGAAGAAGATGGCAGACTTAGGAAAGCTGTTGATGGAGCTGGGTGATCAGATCGACAAGATTGACAAGATCCAGAAGGCTGTTTATGCATGTAAGTAGTTCATCTGAGTAGATAGTTTGTATTTATTATATTTGTGTCCACCAGAATCCATGTGTCATATCCATGTCTGAGACTGTGTGACCCCTAATAAGAAGAAAAGACAAATTAAGCTAATGAAAACAAGATGAAGCAAAATAGAATAGAAAACAACACTAGAATTGCGAGATACCACTTGACTTGTGTTCTTCATTCAACTTCTAGACTTCTATACCTACCTGGACATCATGTGTCCAAAACTGGATTCAAAATGGATAAGAAGAATGTCAGTCCAGATCAAATATGCATTTGATCAACAATGTGTTTGTTCAACAATACATTTGAATGAATATCTAAGTGATTAGTTGGAGCTTGGAGAGGATAAGAGAGAAAAAGATGACTGTCCTAATCATAGAAATGTTTGATGTTTTGTGTTTTGTGTTTTATGACTGTTCAGATAATATGATTGAGACACTGGACTAAACTCAGGATGAAACAGAGATCTCTGGACAAAAACCAGGATGGAATACTAAACGTAAGATGACTTTTGTTTTGTTACGAACTAGTCATATGAGGCTGCTCCTTTGTTTTCCTTAACTTTGTACTCCCCATCTTCTCATACACTCTGCCTAGAAAACAAAGTGAGCTGTAAAAGACCAGTGAACCTCTCCCTCCAGGGTACTTTTGATGATGGACTCCCAGACATCAAAGTGATGCCATTCAACCACTCTGTTCGCTTGCAAATTGTAGGGAGAGATCTGGATATGGTGGATAGCAAGCTGATTGGATAGAATATCCAACACTTATAGAAAGCAAAGTCCTAGAATAAAATCAGGAGGTCAAAGAGGCAATGGTTTAAGTCCAGAAAGCGGATTGCTTGGAAGAGAACGGACAATCCCGAACTCTGTATTAGTAGGAGTAATAACAGAACAAACTTCTTGGCTACCAGCTTGTAGACCAAAGAATGAGACTTAAAATCGCAAGAATAAATGGATGTGAGTGCAGATAAGGCTTCCAGACTGAAAATAGGCTGAGTTGAAGACAAGAATGGATAGTCTGGAGTAGGTGAAATAGATCCGATAGAAAGAGGTAGAAGATAAAGGGGTGAAGGAGAAATGAGCAGAGACATAACAGACACTCCCAGACCAAGAGGCAGATCATTGTTGTCTAAAAAACCCATTTTGATAATAGACTGATGACTGTTGCACTGCTTCTTTTCATGGCAATGAGGACATCCTTCAGACCACAGACAAGTAGGAAGAGTATATTGCTTTCTGGTATTTGGATCATGAAGTGTGATAGTCTGTGAACTGTCAGGGAAATCTTCAGTATTAGCACTTATAAGGCAATGGAATGGATGACCAAGCAATAGGTCAAAGTTGGAACATCCTAACACCTGAACCTATAACTTCACTTCACCTTGTCCAAAGTCAAGTCCAAGATTCTCTAGCACCCCAACCATAGTATTAACGCTTGTATTGGCAGAGGACATGTGCATAACATGGTCCGACCGGATTGGCAAACCAATGTCCTCCCAGATTCACTTTGGCATAGCAACAATATTGAAACTAGAATCTAAAACACACATGATGGTCTGGTCACTACCTTCAATCTTAGCCTCAATGGCTTGTAAGGGAAGGTTATGATGAGTGACAATGAGACCGTCATCATTCTGGAGTATCCGGTCTGCAAACTCCTCAAGAGATGGTGTAGGGTCCTAACCAGCCAACTTATTGACTTGAGCATAATGCATAGATGCTAAGGTGTTTGACACTTGCTTCACTGCTATGAGGTCTTAGAACTGTTTCCAGAACTCCGGAGTGACGGTAAAGAGGTCCTTAACTGGAATGGGAATACTAGTGTCTAATATGCACTCAAGTACTAGTTTGGGAGTGGAATCATCTTCAAGAGGGAACAAGTACTTGTATTGTGAGGTAGGAATAGAGTTGGTAGTCAGAGAAGGACAAGTCAGGTTGGCATTTATCGGATTGACGATAGAGGGTATGGACTTGGATGGTCTGGCCAGAGTGGAAGTAGACTATGTGGAATAAGTCAGAGATGTGCTAGAAGATGACGAAGCACACTGTAATTCTGGAGATAAGACTTCCTCCATGACAGTAGGTATATGGTTTTCCGATCTCTTACAAGGTGGTACCTAGACTCTGTCAAAGCAGACATGTTTCCCCTTTGGGTCCTTGATCTTATCTGCTTGAAAGTTAGCCCATGCCTGAGCTAAGTACAGCTGAAAATCATTGTCAGCAACAACAGAAGTATGATCACTTTCCATCTCCACTTCTGTGGTCATGAATATGGAGGGATCAATGTCAAGGATAGCCACAGTATCCAGATATCCAGCAGACAGGATTCTGGTGGTAATATGCATAACTGGATTAGCTGAAGAGGCAGCCTGTAAGGATTGACTAAGACTCTGATCAATCGCATCCTTGATACAATGACCACCTGGAACATGCAGAATCTCCGATCTGTCTGGCATGTAGAGTCTGCTATTGTTACCATGGATAGCCTTGCCAGTATTGATATACTCTATACAGACCTGACAGGTATGTATGAAGTGTCCAGAACCTGCGCAGAACATGCAGACTACAGGTAGACATATGGATATGTTGGATTCCACTTTTATAGATGGTCCAAACATACAGTATATGTCAGTTGCAGAATGGGCAGAGGTACCATGGGTACATGAGTTAGCTAGAATACAGGCTGAGGACAAGGTACAGATGACAATGTGGCAGCAGGTGCAGCAGCAGAAGTAAGAGCAGTCTAGAGTGCAGATCAGGAGAGAAGGAATTTGGCAGCAGCAACAACATACTCAATTGGATATGGATCATCAGGATGAAGGTCTGGTTCAATGATAGATAAGCGATGACAGATCTGTTCCCAAAGCAAGGTTAGAAATCCCAGAAGGAAGTATGCGTCCTAGTCTAGAGGTGATAGCTTCCAGTTATTGATGAGACCAGCAGTTACCTTCTGGAACTTCCAGCTATATTCACTGAGATTGTCCTGGTTACACATTCGTCTCTTTTGATAATCATTGACTAGATACTGAAGATCAGTACAGCAATACCAGTCAATACTGTATCTTCACATCCCAGATACAATTGCTTTACAGCAGCACAAAAGTCATTCCAATTCATAGGAATATCAGTAGACTCCGGAAGTGTCTCCCAAACGTTGGCTTCCTCTAAGTCTGTATACCAGATAGCAGCTTTAATCTTTCCAGCATCATTGAGGTTACTATGAACCCCTAAAAAGTCTATATCCTCAAGATAGCAAGGAAAGAGGACCTAGAATGAGGGAAAGATGAATACTGTGTCAGTATTAAGAACTACTAGAGATGCTTAACTTACTAACTCATGTTGATGACAACACTATTTGTTTATTATCTTCCATCCCTTTCTAGTGATGTAGGATGATTGGAGTTGATTGTGTTCTGCTTATCTCCTAGCAACAATTAGGAGGCTAGTCTTTTAATAGAAATTTTGATAGCCTAGATAATAACAGACAATTTTTTGAGACATAACAAAAATGATCCTATAGAAACAGAGGACAATAAATGCACATCCACACTATCATACTTAAACTTAGCACTATACCGACTAGCTTTCCAACATGACTGTAGCTTAAATGTACCGTGTATCCTCATTCTTTGACACAACTCAAAAGGGTCCAATCTCTTTACTTTCTATTTAGGAGGAGATGTTTGATTGACCTTCTACACCAATGACCATCACCATAATGGAGGAAATGTCTGCTTCAATGTCATCCATAGTTTGCATAAAGAATGCTTGGAGTGTGCTGTGTATTACAAATTTCTCCTTATCTCATTATATCTTTCTCTTTTCACTCTCTTGCCCTCTTGTTATAGCTTCTCTTCTCTTTAGATACAATTAGCACTACAGCCTATTCATCATTGGTCCATGATTGTGTAGGTTTATTCCCATACTATGATTCTCTCACTTCCTATATGTCCTTTCTTGTTCTTGTTTCCATAGACAGCCTTCTCTACAGCCACTTCTCTCACAGTGGCTCAGTGTTACGCAAGTCGTACTACTCGAGCGGAGCGGACGACACAAACCTAAATTGGAGAGGACACTCACGAAGAGGTATGACAACGTCCCGAAGAAGGTGACTAGAGTGAAGAGGAGTTTACAAGGAGTAGCTCATAAACTACGCTAGAGGACGAAGAGGTCAACAAGGAGAGACTTGAAGACGTACACGGAGAGACGAAAAGGTTGACGAGGAGTAACTCAAAGACAAACACAGAGAGTTGACAAGGGTTACTCGACAACAATGCGAAGGTTCAAGGAGTCAACAAGGGAAGGCTCAACGACGACGAAGAGGTGCTTGACGACGAAGTCTCAAGCGAGGAGCGACTCAAGCAGAACAAGGTGTATTGCGAAGAATACAGAAGAACAAGAGTGAAGAACTAGAGTACATGACAGCCAGGTATATATAGTGTGGAATCAGGCTGATGGAACACTATAGAACATCATAGAACAAGGGGAAACTAAGCCATTGTGAGAGAAACGACTGTGGAGAAGGCTGTCCATATGAAATGAGGAACGAGTCAAAGAGAGAACAAAGGATTCCATACAAGGAATCAAACATGAGATAAAAAAGGATAGGACGCACTCAAAGAGGAACTTGAAAGAGAAGAGTGCGGACCAGTAAGGATGAACATTAGGCCGATAACGAGAAGAGGATGACAAGATGATGCGGAGAAATCTGCCTAACGATAAGATCAAAGTATGACAAAAGATAAAAGATAAAGCATGTCATAGCTGTAATAAAGAGAACGAGGAAAGAAATTGTAACACTCAGTGTCCCCATTTACTCATAGTATTCCATAGTGTTCCATCTCATTCAATTCCATACTATAAATACCAGACTGCCATGTACACTACACTTTGTTACAATTTCTTTCCCTGTTCTCTCTATCGTATCAACGACACACTTCACTTCTTATCTTGTTCCACACTCTGATCTTATCGTTAGGCCGATTCCTTCATATCATCTTGTCATCCCCTTCTCATCATCGGCCTAACCTTTTATCTTTACCGGTCCGTACTCTTCTTCTTCAAGTTCCCTTTCGAGTACGTCCTATTCTCTTTTATCTCATGTTCGATTCCTTGTAAGGAATCCTTTGTTCTTTTCTGTGACTTGTTCCCTATTTCATATGGACAGCCTTCTCCGCAGTGGTTTCTCTCACAATGGCTTAGTTTCCCCGTATTCCATGATGTTCTATAGTGTTCCATCAGTCCGATTCCACACTATATATACCTGGCTGTCATGTACTCTAGTTCCTTACTCTTGTTCTTCTATATTCTTCGCAATACACTTCGTTCTGCTTGAGTCGCTCCTCGCTTGAGACTTCGTCGTCAAGCACCTCTTCATCGTTGTCGAGTCTCCCCTCGTCGACTCCTTGAACCTTCGCGTTGTTGTTGAGTAACCCTCGTCAACTCTCTGTGTCTGTCTTCGAGCTACTCCTCGTTGACCTCTTCGTCACTTCGCGTACATCTTCGAGTCTCTCCTCGTTGACCTCTTAGTCCTCTAGCGTCGTTTACGAGCTACTCCTCGTAAACTCCTTTACACTCTAGTCACCTTCTTCAGGACGTTGTCGTACCTCTTCGTGAGTGTCCTCCCCGATTTAGGTTCGTGTCGTCTGCTCCGCTCGAGTAGTACGACTTGTGTAACACACTTCACTCTTGTTCTATTGTATTCTTTGCACAATACCTCTTGTGTCACTTGAGTTGCCTTTTACTTGAGACTTTATTGTCGAGCTCTCTCTCAT
>JBBPUC010000722.1:0-12653 GCA_038094375.1 Tubosaeta aff. heterosetosa
GGCAGGACTTGCGCGCTAAGCCGAGCGAAAAGGCGCGAGGCGTATCTATGACCTTGCCTCCGTCAATGTCAGCCTCTATCTTGGTCCCTGGCCCGTCGGAGTCGGCTTCATCACCATCCACCTCACCCTCTTCGTGCTCGCTCTCCTCCGTGAAGGCTTGTATTGCGTCTGCCTCGAACCAAAGTTGGGGAGTGTACTCGGAGGCAGAGTGTAAGAAGTTTTGTCGCCAACTGAACCCCTTACGAGTGATCGCGACGTCATGCACGGGAAGGTTGAATTCGCTGGATTGGGGTGCTCGGCGAAATTTTGAAGGAAGGCAGAAAAGCTGGGAGACCGGGCGCCTGAACTGCGTCATGGTAGAGAATGCGGATGAAAGACGAAGAGACAAAGATATGTATCACAAGGAGAACTGGAAACGAGCAAGAGGAAGTGGGGGGCGAGTTATGAAGATGGGGGTCGCTGATCACTAGTGGGTGGTGGTGATGGAGGATGACATCCGCAGGGGACTGGCTTTATAAACGGATTCAACGCTTTATTGTCCATTACTGTGTGGACAACCGTTGTGGAGGATAACCCACCACTCAATGCGGGGACAATGAGCCACTCGTTTGCATGTTTGCCGAAGTTAAATCTACACCACGAAGCGATGTCACAACATTACATATGACATCGCTTCTTGGTGTGGACATGATCTGTGTGTGAATTAAAAATTAGCTTTGGAATAGAATCCGCGGGTCCACCCCTGTCCACCAGCCGGTGCTTTGTATCAAAGCAAAGAGTAGTGACAAACCATACATAAACTTTCGTCGACCTAGAAATAGAGCTCCGATATGCTCCTCATTAGGACCACTTGATTCGTACATTATATGCAACGTGTACCTTGTATATCGTTGGCATAAATTTTGGCGTGGTGACGTCGTTTCAACCAGCCAAAGAAGAATTTGTATCATTCCCTTTCCTGTGAGTTTGCAAATAGATACCAACAAAGCGACACCTCCAACTTCACTCCTTCTAGTCTGCCTACATCGAGAATTGAATGTTGTCATTTGCGCTCCTCGAACCCAGATGACAACTTTGAAATCCATATGTGTCCCCATGGGTAAGCTGCAACCGTAATTGTGAACACTTAGTTCTTTGCAATATGGGTTCTAATTTGTTGGATTTCTTGCCAACCGTAATTAACGCATAATCATTACAAGTACGGCTAGACTTTGCAGAATTCAAAACACGCCCAGCTAGAGCAGAACTTGTTACCCCACCTCACGGTCCAATATGTATGAAGACAATTCGCTGTTCCAAAGAGACCCGGTCCTTTGTCACTCTCGTAGCCATCCTCAAAGCCCTTGCTGTGCGAGCAGGATCAAATGCACCGTCCTCGCGCACCATCGCTTTATAAAACGCTTCAACTGTATGAACAACTTCCTGATCATCCACAGACCACATTGCTCCGACCACATTCTTCACCCCGGCAAGCTGCAACGCTGCAGCGAGATGAATTGCTTCGTCAGGCGCTCCTTCGCCTCCCGCTGCAGACTTGCTCGTAGCGAGAAACGCGAACTCTGTTGCGCAACCCGCTCTACTATGGATGATGTCGAGCAGCGTCAAGCGCTCCCGGTCGTGCGCCGCAAAGTTGCAGGTGAACGGCCATCCAGGTACATGTTCCCAGGGAAGGGCGAGATGGGCATACGTATGCGTGTCGAGCGCTGTGAGCAATGCAGCTCCTGTCGCGGCCCTACCTGTGAGCTCAGTGATCCGGACTGTATCAGGGAGGAGTTGACGTATCAAATCGAGTTCCTTGCGATTAGAGATCGATTGTACATGGCCCGAGGTAGCCGGGTTCGGCTGACCTACGGCTACAAAGTTAGGTGTGTCCTGGGGTGCATCCCGCCTGTTCAGGCTCCGAATGAGGGCAGAAAGCGTGGGGGTGTATGACGAAACGTAAATGTCAGACAATCCGCGCTCTCCTTTGCGGTAAGGATGCGCGGCGTGTATGGGAAGAGATGTGAATGCACCACTTAGGCACCACCAAATTCGCGAGTTCTTTGGAACATGCGGTTCGAGTGCACGAACGACTTCACGAACGACAGAATCCCACAGCCAACGCAGCAGGCCAGCTAACAATTTCTCCTCTTTCTCTCCTCGCCCCACATCGCGTCGGATGGAATGGAACATGGACGACAAAACGAATATATCGACTTTGAAAGGAATATGAATTGGGTCTGCGTGTGCGAGAACGATGATAGCGTCACAAGAGTATCGACTCGCGTTGAAGATGATCACCGGACCCTCGGCCGCTGCTAATCGAAGATCTTCATACGAGGGCGGCAATAAAAACCTCCCGAAACCATCTAGAGCGCGTATCTTGTCGACTGACGCATTCCATGTATTCTGAACACATCTAAATTTCTGTCTGTCTTCTTCATTGTCACCTAGTGTCATCAGCATCTCCAGCTGACGACTGAGGCTCTCGAATTCATCTGCCAGATCCCGACCGCTAGGTCCACGCGCTCGCAGTTCGTCGACGGGGGTTCTTAGATGTCCTATAAAGGCCCAAAGCAGGCCTCGACTATTCTCGAACAACTCCACTGCAGCAACAACGTTGCCACTTCTGAGAGCACAAGACGTCGCATCAACACAAATTGACGGTGCTTTGCTCGCCACGATATCATACTGAAGTTCCAAAGAGGGCTTGGAGACGATATGCGCGTCAAGAATGCTTATGGCAGATCTGTATGCGTCGAGGGTGGATGTATGGTTGTACTTTTCGGCGCTCTCTACCCATTCCATAGCAGCCTCAAGCTGGAGCCGCGAGCCTCCGTTGGTGTATCGCGCAGCCGCAATTTGGTACTTAAATGCATCCTCCAGATCAGCATCGTTGGTCGTAATGTGATGTCGGAGAGAGTATACATGGGAGAGTTCCATGTACGTCTCGATGAATAACGGTTGTCCAGGGGTGAGAGCATCTTGAGCAGCATGGAGAATATCCAACGCCATCTCTGCATAGACGGCGGTGCGCTTTCCAAAGCACATCGCGATCACAGCCTTTGCCTGAACGAGAAATGCCAGTCCTCGATCTGGGTGATGCTCTGAGAGCAAATCTAGGGATATCTTGCAGAGGGAAAAGGCAGTATCAACGTCGGACGGATTGCCGACATGCGAGTAGCGATGGAGAAGAACAACGGCCAGATTAGTGAGGAGGCGGGGTCGGATACGTGGGTCGCAAGTAGCGAGCGCTTCGTAAAAGTATTGGATAGCAAGTTCGACATCGGAGAGATCGGAATCTCCTCTCTCTATATTTCCCAAAACACGGGCGTAGTTGTTCAGGATGGATATACGGCCAGGATGACCAGCAGGGCATAGTTCTAGCGCTTCTTGGAGGTACGCTTTAGCGCGGATTCGATCCATTTTGTCTCCTAATTGCTGGTATCGCGTGAAGAGCGCAAAAGAGAGACGATTCATGTTACCCGCCCGAGCAACAGCGCTGAGAGATGAGTGCGAGGACACGGCGGCATAACAATCCTTCACCGCACTCTCGAGATCTGCGGTGCTACCACATCGTAGGAAGCGACAGACTAGGCAATAGCCAATGGTGCTGAGCAACTCTGGTAGGGACGGATCATCCGTTCGTTCCAAAGTCTGCATAACGTGCAGACTGAATGTTGGAAAAATTGGCTTTGTACTCTCGCGGTGGCTGAAGCGATTCCCTGGTACCTTTCTAAAGGGAAAGGACACTCAGATTGTCTCATGAAGATTAAATCAATGTCGACTTGCTCTGCCAGGTTACTTAGTACGACTTTCATCTCGTCGACAATCACACCTTCATGTATCAGAACACCCTCATTCAAGGCAATCCGTGACTTCGGTTTGTAAACATACCCTCTTTCCATACAAGGTGAGGCCGATGGATCAGACAAGTGTGTCGAGATCAAAGATCAGGTCATACAAATTAATCTACCTTTCTTTTTGGATGTGAAGGGGTGGTAGGAAAGATACCTGCCGTGACTTCTACCTCTTTTCTCTTTGGCATTCACATTTTACTGTTGTCCAGAGGTGTCTCGACGGGCTTCATTGCAGGGAACAGAAGTACCTCCTTGATGTCTGCAAAACGATTAGACGCGAGAGTGACCAAGAAGATGATCTTACTCGGGGAGTCGGTAAGGAACATGACGAGTCGGTCAATGCCCATTCCCCAACCTCCAGTGGGAGGAAGGCCGTATTCCAACCTAGTCACGAGCTCAGTCAATACAGCATTGACATACGTCACCAACTCCACCCCGACTTACGCGTTCAAAAATGTTTCATCGATTGCCTGCGCCTCGTCATCACCTTGCTCCTTTTGCCGAGCCTATGGTAACGTCGTTAAACGTAGGTAATTCGATGTCCCTGATAACATACCTGCTCCTCGAAACGCAGCCGTTGTTCAAACGGATCATTCAACTCTGTATACGCATTACAAATCTCCTTTCCACACAGGAAGGCCTCAAAACGTTCGCACAGTCCCGGGCGTGATCGATGGTTCTTGGCAAGGGGAGACATCACTTGAGGGTGGCCCACTGAGTCGTAACGAGTCAAGTCAAGAACAAAAGAAATCGAAAAGAACTACGGACCAATGAAAGTGGGAGAGATACAAAGTGGCTCGATGTATTCGCCAACAAGCTAACGAAAAATGGATCGTTCTATCTTGTCTGATTCGTATGGTTGGAGCTCACCTTGTCAAGAAGACGAGCACTAGTGCGGGGCTCGGAGCACTCAACCCCGTGCTTTGAGGCAATAGTAAGGATATAACCACGGTATGAACGGAAGAAAGAGTTACCTTTTGACAGAGATCCAAGAGGAACTTGTTTGCCTCGGATGTGTGCAGCGTGTCGCTCGGGGGAAACTTGACACCCAACTTCTCTTCTAAAGTCTCGATCATATCATATTGTTTCCAAGGCGTCGTGAAGTCCATCACAAGTTCCTTTCCGCCCTTGCCTTCTGGATGATACGTCATGACAGTGCTTCCGTTCGTCAAGTACTTGACCATCCCCTCAAGTAAGTTCTCCGTCATCTCCATAATGTCGTACATGTCCGCGTATGCCATATAGAATTCACACAGCGTGAACTCGGGGTTGTGGGTGAGATCGATACCTTCGTTCCTGAATACTCGGCCGATCTCGTATACGCGATCCAATCCACCGACAGTAAGTTCCTTCAAGTATAGTTCAGGTGCGACGCGGAGGTATAAATCGAGGTCAAGATCGTTGTGGTGCGTCATGAAAGGCTTGGCAGTTGCGCCACCGGCAAGCATACTGGTTATTGGTGTTTCGACTTCAAGAAACCCAAGGCGGTCGAAGAACTGGCGAGTATATTTGATAATATTGGAACGGGTAATGAAGATACGACGGGTATCGTCGGAGAGGATGAGGTCTAGGTAACGCTTTCTATATCTAGTTTCTTGATCCTTTAGTCCGAAGTGACCAGAAGGTAGCTGATGTAGGTTGGGTGCCAGGAGGACCATTTCTGAGGGAGAAATGGACAGCTCTCCTTTTTGGGAGCGCGATGGAGTGCCGACGACACCGACGATGTCACCTCTGCGGAAGATTTGTTGCGTGGCCAAAAATGTCTTTTCGTCGGCTGCATCACTATATTCGTTTCTTATAGCAGTACTGGTGGTGGATGTGACAGTACATACCGGAGGTTGGCGAGGATTTGGACGTGTTTCCCTTCGCCATGTAGGTCGTAGAACTTGAGCTTGCTGCCGCTGCTCCGAATGTTATGTATGCGCCCGGCGAGACTGACTTGGACATCTTCAAGTTTTTGTCCAGGAGCAATTAGCCCATCTTTGCCGTATTCACGAATGAAATTTGTGATCGACGTGGAGACAAAAAACTTGTGTGGATACGGATTAGGATCCTGCGTCTCCTTGAGTTTCAATATCGACCTGGAACGAAGCTCGTAGTATTGCTAAGGAAAATGCCCATTTCAGAGAAAGCTGTGAGCAAGATGTCAATATGACTCACATTAGGATTCAAGTCATCCTCGTTAGGGGCATTTGCGCTGCCATCCTGAGCAGGAGGGGCAGCAGCAACCTTTTCGGCCTTCCTTGCATCCCTTTCACGCTGTTTTTCACGGCGTTTGAGCTCACTATAAGAGCGATCAAGTTCAACGTCCCGGCTGAGAGAAAGGAAACGCTCACGTCTTTGAGATCAGTTCGCCTGTAATAGGGTCCTTGTGAGATCCAGCGCTTTCTGAAGCCATTTTTCTAGCAGGCGAGAGTGGTATAAGATTTCGTCCTAACAGGTGATGAGGGCGTAGTTGGCTGATGCATCTCCGGACGAGCATCCGCCTTTTGTACAGATCGATTTCTTTCCTATTCGAGTCATCGTAAAAATTCATAAATCACGTGAGTTGCACGTGATATTTTCCACGGGTGGAGCATTATTCACACGACTATGAAATGTAGCACTGCATGATCGCGTAAGCCATCCTAATCGATTCGTGACCCTCGCTCAACGCTTCCGACGACCACAAACGACATTCAGCGACTCCTAGCATGTCTTCAGACTACGAATACTCTGACGAAGATGTTGATTACTATGATGATGAGGACGAGGACATGTTGAGCGTGAAAGACGACGGTAAGCCCCTGGAGGGTGTCCTCTGCTCGTGAGCCACATGAGATGCAACCCGTTAACTCGTTTCTCGATGCCAGACTCAGATCCATCCGATGAAGATATGGACATGGACACCTTTGGGGACGACTTTAAAGTCCCACAGCGTGCCGTCCGCAAGGCATACGAGGTGGAGCACGAAGCCCTCCCTCAATCCGCCGTCGAGAGACTGATGGCGGTGGACGTCGAACACATAAGTGGCATATTCGGCGTCGATGTATGCTTTATACTGTCCAATCGTTCACTCTCCTCACTGCGTTTGTAGGCTAGCACCGCCTCGTTGCTTTTGCGCTACATGAACTGGAACAAGGAGCGCTTGATCGAGAAATACATGGATAACGCCTCGTCAGTCTCTATTTCCGCGGGAATATCTGCTCCGTCAAGAGTGCCCCCTCCCTCGGCTGCTGGGCCTGAACGATCTCAGGGTATTTCCACGAGCGCTCGTTCTGGTACACTGCGCCGCCCCATGCGGCAAACACCAGGTATGATCCTTCCCGCATTCATCGTGATTCCTGCTGACGCTGATTGCTGCGGCACAGCCCCGCCTCAGAAACCGGAGCCCTTCGTGTGCCCAATCTGCTATGACGATTCACAAACCGCGTTTTCGACGCTGTCGTGTGACCATACATTCTGTAATGGATGTTGGAACGCCTACATCACCTCCAAAATTCGGGAGGAGGGCGAAAACACAATTAGGTGTATGGCCGAGGGTTGTAGCATCATTGCACCAGATCCATTCATCCGATCTGCTCTAGGGAACGACACGGCTACTTGGGAACGCTTCAACGAGCTTCTTGTGCGACACTTTGTCGCTTCCAACCCTAATTTGAAGTACTGTCCGTATCCCTCGTGCACGTATACTGTATCCTGCCCCGCCGCAGCTTCCAAGAGTGCGTTGACAACGATCGTTCCAACGGTCTCATGTGGGTCATCACTTCAGCACAAATTTTGTTTCGGGTGCTCGATCGAGAGCGACCACCGACCGGTGATATGCGGCGTGGCGAAGATGTGGCTAAAGAAGTGTCGTGACGATAGCGAGACCGCAAACTGGATCAAGAGCAACACGAAGGAGTGTTCTAAATGTCAGAGCACGATTGAAAAGAACGGAGGCTGCAAGTACGTCCTTTAACGGGTATTGCGTTCCATCGTTCACTAATCTCCTGGTACATAGCCACATGACGTGCAAGAAATGCAAGCACGAGTTTTGTTGGGTGTGCATGGGTAGTTGCCAGATCCCTTGCATCTGTGATTTCGCTAATATTATTCAGGTCCATGGTCTGAACACGGAACGGCCTGGTACTCGTGTAATCGATACGATGAAAAGGCTGGCGTAGATGCTCGGGACGTTCAATCGAAGAGCAGAGCCTCGCTAGAGCGCTACCTTCATGTATGCATTATTCCCTTTCGCCCACATCTGCTTACGTCTGACACGATGCAAAGTACTACAATCGATGGGCGAACCACGAACAATCTGCCAAACTATCCGTTGAACTATACATTAAGACCGAGAAGAAGATGGAGGAGATGCAGGTCACATCAGACTTGACGTGGATTGAAGTCCAATTTATGAAGAAAGCAGTTGACGAAGTTGAGAAATGCCGAATGACCCTTAAGTGGACATATGCGATGGCATACTATCTAGAGAAATGCAACGAGAAGGAACTCTTTGAAGATAATCAGAGGCACGTTTATTCAGTTTTGAACCTTTATGGGACTAAATGCGGTTGCACCCGACAGGGACCTGGAACATGCTGTAGAGGAATTGTCGGAGTTGCTAGAATCACCTATCGATGCGGACGCAATATCAACGCTACGCCAGAGGGTGACCGATAAGACTGTATGAATCATGTCCTGCGATATGCGACTTTTGCAGACTGATCCCTTCTTGCTTTTCTCATTATCAGGTATATGTATCAAAGCGGAACGAAATTATGCTGGACGATACTGCCAGGGGATTTCTAGATGGACGGTGGAGCTGGAATGTCCCTGTGGATGGATTCGACTAGATACCTGTGTTGTATCACTACCCTCCAAGCAAGATGCAGTCTCATACTCGGCCAATATCCCGGACTATTAATTTGATATACTTTCCAGGTTTTGCTGGCAACCTCTGGTGTCCCCTTTTCTAATGTTGCTTGTAATGTTAATGTATCCACACAATATCCATGTTATCGAGGAACCTTTACTATGATCCTGGTACCAATCGGCACAGGCGGTTGTGAATCATTATTGACACCGTGAGTTACTCGGCAACACGTTCCATTTAATCTGAACCATAGTAGATTAACTATTATCTAGTTTCCTTAGTCGATGCGGAAGTCCATAGTGTTTCGTCGAATTGTTGTGCCTCCTTAGTACCAAGTTGAGCCTGTTTGATCCGAATAAAAGTTGACGCAGTACAAAAAAAAACGACAGAAACGCCCCAAGCGGCGTACGAGTGAAATACTATACATCATGGATCATAAGGGATCATTTACTCTATATATTCAACGGTAAAATTACCAAGATGGGGAAACACTGAGTTGATGAAAGCGGAGCCTCCTACGTACCACCTAGCAGGGGCTCACTAATGGGCTGGTTTTGGCAGTGTATCCGTCATAAACACTCTTATTCCCGTGTGCTCCACCCAGCCCCTCCAAAATCCGGGAACCCGGATGACCGGCCTGATCTGAGGGAGACGTCAGCTGCTACGACGGATAGTATCATCGTGTTACAACATACCAAACGAGCGAAAAATCTCCAAGCAAATCAAGCTCGTCCGGGTCTCCTTTGACTTGCCCTTTGCTAGCCTCATGAGCAGAACGTCAGCGATATCGTGATGCTTCAGTTTTTCTCGCAGGTCGGCTGGCTCGAACGAATCAGTATCTAGCCCCTGGATGCGAGAACGCACAGGCCATTACCATGCTGCATAAAGTCCCCAAATATCTGAAAACCTTCGACTCGGCCGACGGCGTCATCGAAATAGTTGTGTTGCAACATGTAGACGATGTTCTTCGGAAGGAGCTCATTGTCCTTGACAGACTCCATCATGTCGCCTGGCGTGCCCGTGAGCTACACAACTGCTGCCGGTTTTAACGCTTACTGAATCTCAAACAGGTCACCAACGCGTATGCAGCAAGCAATGAAGTCTCCTTATGTCGTAGTTGATCGATGAAAATACCCAACAAGTCAATTTCACGGAGGTGTTTGCGCATAATCTCGGCTGACGAACAGTCACCTTTTAGCACTGGCTCATCAAAATTGAACTCACTCTCGCATAGCTTCAAAAGGGCAAATGTTGAGCCAGTACGCTCCCGGGCAATGACGCTCTGAGCGACGGCTTTCAAATCTCCGATAAGCCTTTTCTGCGTTTCATCGAGTGCCGTGGTATCTAGAAAAAGAACGTCATGTGGTAAAAAACGCCTGTATGGAGGTTACTAACCAAGACCGAGAAGTCGACGCAATATTTGGTGTCCAGACTCAATACCACACCCTTGCCCATTAACCGAATCATGTCTATCAGCATCCAAGCGAATCAGGGCGCCAGCGAGATTTGCCCGAGCTTCCGGATGACGAATACTCAGTCGCTCTGCAGTGTGGAATGTCAGAGAAGAACAGAAGTCTAGGAACACCCTGCATACTTCGGTCATTTGCGTCATAGAGGGATATCAATATTTCTGCAGCCGCAACACCGACTATAGATTTTTCCTTTCTCGCCAAGTCCCTGAGACGAGGTTTCGTTATCGAACACATGGCTCTCGCTGGCGTGCGTCAATATTGAGTTGCTATGGCTTGAGTTGAAAATATTACCTTCCGGAATTCGCGCCAATGTCCTTACCATACGTAAAGCGGCAGCTAAAAGGCGCTCGTCTAAAGAGAATGATACACCCCCATTTGTTTCAACCATAGGGTGTTTCTCACCTTTAACTTCAAGTACTTGGGAAAGTCTAGTGACATTAGAATATGGTGCGCTGGCCCCGAGATTCTCGATGACAATGTTCCGGGTATCCGCTGATAAACTATGAATTACTTGGGATCTCTAGATGCACAATGACTGACGCACCACGGTGCAACAAGCATTCCAGGCCGTGCATAGTCTGCCCAAAAACACCGTCTGTTTGGTTGATGATCTCATCGAATAGCTTTATGAGCATTTCCAATACATCTTGCGTAAGAATGCGCTCCCGCAGAACCTGGTGTTTTGTCAGGGGCCTCAAAAGAGCAACCACTGTAGGGCCATCCTGATGCTTGTCTGTAGCCAGAATGGCGCTGAGACATTTCCTCGCATCATCGAACAACTCTTGTGGAAGATCCAAGTGAGGTGGTGAAGGGCTCCCCGGCTGCACGTCATGACCGCAGGCTGCGAGGAAAATTAGATACATCCAGGAATATAGCAACTTGAACATAAAAGACTCACAAGCCTCGTAATAGGCGACGATGGCGACGAGCCTCACAAGCGGCGCACAATCACGGTTGTGAATTGGGCTCAAAAACAGCGCCTTC
This sequence comes from Tubosaeta aff. heterosetosa, assembly GCA_038094375.1. Classification (NCBI taxonomy): domain Eukaryota; kingdom Fungi; phylum Basidiomycota; class Agaricomycetes; order Boletales; family Boletaceae; genus Tubosaeta; species Tubosaeta aff. heterosetosa. The sequence goes on from JBBPUC010000722.1 coordinate 11,133, forward strand.
CAGTTTGGTACATTCCTGACACATCGCTTTCCCTCCTCTAAAGTGGATGTAGCATAATCATCGGGTGTGTTGCAGAGAAAAGAAATCTTACCGAATCTCAGCATAAACAACAACCTGTCGAGGAATGTTGGCGGAACCCCTTGTTGACTGCCCAAGTGGCCCACCAGCTCTTGAGCCGCGGTACCATCAAAGAGTCCCGTCTCCCACAGTCCATCATCGAGTCCATCATCGAGTTCATCGTGTACCAGAGGTATGTAAAAACCTTCTCCTAGGGATGCCCGTGGCTTATACGCGCTGGCATACAAGATAGAAGCGTGGATCTTTTGACCAGGTATGATACGGCGTGGGTGCAACCGATGAAAACTTGAAAGGGTGGGATCAACGCCACGAATTCGAAACACCACCACTCTTACCATCGGGCGTTGTCTCCTGCACCGCTGAATGATGTTTGGTACGTGATAGGCAAATATTCTAGCGCTCGCCATGCGTTGGTCATCGACTCATGCATGCCGAGATCGATATCATCAGGTACCCAGACAATGTCCGTCGGATGCAATACCAGACCGCTTGCTGCCGCCTCTCGACGCATCCATAATAACGACACGTTCCCAGCATGATGGGACTTTCCAGGTCTATCCGTGCCACCACTGTAAAACACGTCAACCTCAAGTAGCAGGCGTCGAAGGTGTACTTACACGTCTGAATGACAGCCAGCGAACCAGACCTCCTTGATGTCAGAAGTCCTATTCTTCGCTCCGGGAAGATCAGTTTCACACATAGTAGCCCCACGTCGTTCATGCAAGGGATATGTTGCATCTTCAGCGTCAGAGGAAGTAACAATGTACTTGGACTCGTCATTCGCCTGAGAGTGAATTTCATGAAGGTACTCGGGCATGAATTTGACACGAAGTTCGTCAAGAGCCAACGCGTGTCGGAAATGGCAAGCATGGGGAGCAGACGAGGAAGCCGAAAGGAAGCTGTTTCCTCTTACAAATCCCACAGAAGAAACAGTATCCCTGATTGGCGTCAATTATGGTGTGTGGGCGAAGTGTGAAGTTGGAAATTTACCATACTCCGACAAAGTGTACCCTCGAGTCCATCCACGAATATACTTTCTTGAACTCCGTCGTGATTAGCTTGTTTGATTTTCTCTCCGCATAGAGATCATAAGCACTATCAAGCGCCCAAGGGTCAGACTCATTCGAGCTACCTGACAGCCACTCACGATGCAATCAGCTTTTCCGATGGCTCCTTCATTAACCCAACCTGACACATATGGTCAGTAAATACCTATGGATCAAGCAAATTATGCGTCTCATACCTCGTGTATCATAGCTGCAAGAAGCCGCACTTGATACGCACCCCGAGAAAACCCTACAACACAACCATCAGCCACGAAGATCGGGACAGGGGAACGAGCCTACCAAAGAGGTATATCTGATCCCCTTCCTGGTACATTTCAGCTAACCAACCATATGCCTTCTTGACTGTCTCCCCTACATGCCTATCATGAAGAATTTC
>JBBPUC010000723.1:0-12653 GCA_038094375.1 Tubosaeta aff. heterosetosa
TTACCTGGCTGCGACAGATCCAGACGTCTCATTCACAATTACTGTCATTGCGCGAGATATGCCAGAGGATATGGACTCTCAGGCTTGGGCTAGTCCTTTTGCTGTACGCATTCCCGAACCATCGATCGCGCCTGTTCATCTGGAACTAGGGCGCAAATTGGTCCCCTCTCCCAGCAGCTGCTAGCGATCGTCGCATCTATAACTGGGAGTCGGTTTCCTTGTAAGCTTACTGGCTGTCGATGGCCGCGACTTGTGTACTGATTCATGCGGTCAAGTAACCGTTTCTGGGACATGGTATCGACTGGCTTGGTCAAGGTCTGCAGTATCCGCGATACCTGGATTGAAACTCATACCATTTAGAAACTACCCGCAAGGATCTTTTCCACCCAGCCTCGAGACCAGTCAGAGTTATGGTGGAGTAATTTAGTTCGTGAGGTGAGCAACTTTGCTATCAAGAGAGCCTTCAGATGACGCCGAGTCAGTTCCACAAACTTGATCACTCTGAGATTCCAGAGCCATACAACCACGGTGTCGGATTTTACACAATATCAGTGAACCCCTTCGAGTACATTCCTTGGCTAAAGTCCGAGCTGGCATCTCGCGGGGTTTCCTTTGAGCGCCGAACAGTGAAAAGTTTGGCAGAGTTATGGCCAATAGTAGGGTCCAAGGGCGTTCTCGTAAACGCCACCTCTCTTGGTGCGCACCACAGATGCGAGATCACCGTCGACGATAACCATGTGCTAGGCTCGAGATCCATCATTGGGGTAGAAGATACCAAGTTATATCCAATACGTGGTCAGACAATCTTGGTGAGATCACCAGGATTATGCGAAATGTTAGCTACCGAAAGCGGTGCGTATATCTGCAAACAAGTTAGCAACTTACCCAACAGATCAATAGACGATGGCTCGACACAGGGCGGAGAAGCGACATACATCATTCCGCGCCCTGGCGTAAAGTACACGGACACCGCCATTTTAGGAGGGACATTCCAACCAAGAAATTGGGACACTTCTCTTGATATGGACGTGGCTCAGCGAATCTTTGATCGCTGTGCTCAGTTTGCACCTTCACTCAAGAACAGCGAGACAACAAAGATTCTGAGACATTCGGTGGGATTAAGACCGGGGAGGGACGGTGGGCCACGGGTGGAGGCGGACATTGTCAAGCTCCCTCTCAATAGTACCCACGACCTTGTTCCTTGGGACACGACAAACTCGAAGGGTGGAGATATGCGCGTAGTGCATGCGTATGGATTTGGGTGGGTGTTTGCCTAATCATTAACGAACGTTCAGGATGACATTTTTGTAGTCCAGGAGGCTACCAGATGTCTTGGGGAGTGGCGGCGGAGGTGTTGGCTTTGATCAAGTAGTAGCACAATGGCACAAAAGAACACGGCCACGTGATCCGACGCGTCGAGTGTGTATATCATTATTTGCACCTACAAGTTCACCCGACTGTGTCTTGGTGCTCAACACCAACCATGTCCCTCAAAGATCTTGGGAAGAATGATATCTCGGAGGAAACCCAGGCATTAAAGGACAAGCTAGCAAGCCGAGGTTGGATGGGTCATCAGATCGCTGTATGCCACTGGGCTTACCACTCACATTTTAGACACCGAGTGTGCCGGGCTACACACACAACTCATGAGACGTGAAGCGGAACTCGAGGAACTACGGGTGACACTGAATGAGACCGTCTACAAGGTAAGATAGTTTTCTGGTTGATCGTGTGTCATCCCCATTGACATGCTTCAAAGCTCAGTAAGGAGGCTGAGCGAGCACTCCAGTTGGAGGAGGAAGTTTCCACTCGGTCGTCTGAGTTAAAGACGGAACGTATGTCCCTTCGAAATACGGAGCTCGCTCTGCAATCCGCCCAAGACCGGCTCAAAGCCGAGGAACGCGCGAAAAGAGAACTCGAATCGACACTTGACACAGTTTCACATCACTCTCAAACCACTAGTGCAGAACACCAGTCCGTTCAACGCGAGAAACGAGCTCTCGAGTCTCGTGTGCGCGAGTTGGAGCGCATCGTACAGACACATGAATCGAGGCGCGTTTCGAATGTTCCTCGAAAAGGTGGCAGGTCTCGTTCGTCGTCGGTTTCGAATTTCCGTCCCCCCGCTGTAGAACAAGAGCTAAGCGACACCAAAGCCCAGTTGCATACCACGGAGACGAGGCTTCGAACGCTGGAACAGAAGCTTTCCAAGGCTCAAGACGATTTAGTGAAGGCAGAGAACGCGCGTATCTCGATCGACAAAACAAGCCAGAAACGCATCTCTGAGCTCGTGTCAGACATGGAGAGGAAGGAGGAGGAACTCGAATCGTTAAGGGTAGGAGACAATGCCGGTGAAAGGGAAGAGGAACTTATGAAGAGGATTGACGAAGACGCGGCCAAGATCACGGCCTTGGAGAAGCTGGTTGCAGACAGCCCAATTAATCGCACGAGCCAGGCTAAGATCCAGAAACTGCAGAGTCAACTGAAGGTGGAATGCGAAAAGGCTCATCGTAGCGAAGAACTTCAGGGTCGATTGCTTCAAGAGAAGGAAGAGCTGGTCAGGAAATACGAAGCCTCTGAGCGCGAGATCCGCGAAGGTCGTGAATTACTCACGGCCCGCGAGTATCAAATCAACGAACTGGAGGCCAGGCACGCGTAAGCCTCGCCATTTCCTTCCTGATTCCGCTTTCCTAAGTGAGATTTACAATGATAGCCATCTCGTAGCTGAACTCGAGTCTCATAGCTGCCGCAAGGAATCATCACTTGGTATAGAACATTCTTCATCTTTGGCCCAGGGAGGAAATGCGGCTATTGCGTTCACCAGCGAGTCTGCACTAGCAGATCATATCCAAACCTTATTACAGGCGATCGATCGGCTGCGCGATGAGCGCGACGGACTCAAGCGAGCGCTCGAATTCTCGGAGGTTGAATACCGCATTACCACGGAAGGTTTTGAAGCTCGCGTCGCGTCCCTGACCAGGAAATTGGCGGAGAGCGCATATGTCACTGCGGCAGACAAGTCGCCAATTGACGCCCATAAGGAGCAGCGAATAAAGAACTTAACTTCGTGCGCTGCCGCTTTTAGCGTGGTGATTTCCAACCTTCAAACGCACCTAGATCTCTCTGAAGATCGTCTCTCTGCGACCATTGCCGATCTCACTTCATCTAATTCCCAATTACACGACGCACTAGCAGTTATCGATTGCCAAAAACAATTATTGACCACAAACGCACATGATCATGACGTCCTCGACAGTGATGCAACTGCGAAGGAACTTTCAGAGTCGAACGAGGAACGCGAGCGCCTGCGCCTTCATTTATCTAATGTAGAAGGGCAGGTTGCTAGTTTGGTAGAACGTGCTGAAGCTTCTGAGACTGCCTTCACCACCCTTAGCAAGAACTGCCAAGATGTTGAATCGGAGCGCAACTCCCTCGCCCTGCAGGTCACAAACCTACGGGACGACCTTGCCCGTATACAGGGCGAACTGGCAGACGCTCAAACTCGCTACAATGCTCTCCACGCTCAGCAACTCTCAGAAATGCCAGCATCCAAGATCGTGCAGGCTCTTAAGGGCCGCATACAAGAACTTGAAGAGCGTATCGTGTACTACACGGAACAAATTGGCGATTATCAACACGACGTCCGTCGGTTAGAGGCCAACGTGAAACTCCACGAGGAGCGTATCGCAGAGATAGTGCCAGAGCTGGAACTTCTTGCTTCCCAAAAAGAGACAATGGTCGAAGACTGTGCCGAGGCGAGGGAGGCGAGGAATGAAGCCATTGAGAGATTAGAAGTGGCCGAAGAAGAAGCGGAACGGTTTCAACAACAGCTACTGCAGATGAAAAACGCCCACGACGGAGAGTTGTCTGCGATGCTCTCGACGATGGAGAACTTGGAATCCGAAAAGCAGCAGGCTGTCGCACGTCTGTCGGACCTAGAGGCAGAGAACGCAGGTTTTGGAGACGAACTAGATGCTCTCCGCCATGATCATCAAGGTCTCGGAGAGCGATTGGATGATGCTCTTTCCTGCTCGCGGTCACTAGAGATGGAAATCACGGAGGAAAAGACGGGAACGCAACAGGCTGTCGTTTCTTTTGCCATCGTATATTGCGCATACAAGGATTCCGCTCGGCGGCTTCAAAAATCCTATCAATGTATTGCGACTTTGGAATCGCGGCTGGTTGATCTTAGCCGGGATGTGGAGCAACAGCGCGCCTTCGTTGACAGCGCGAAGGAGGAAAAGCATGGTTTACTCCAACGGCTATCAGACATTTCCGGTGCAACGGAAGGGCCGCAAGACGATCTGGTGTCACACCGGGATGAGATAGACCTATTACGCGGCGCATTACAAGCAAAGGAACAAGAGCTGGCGTCCACAAGACAGATGCTCGAAGAAGCCGAGTCCCGCCACTCTGAAGTCAAATCGGAGCTTGTTGGACATATCGCTACGATGTCGGATGATTTACAGGTGCAAGCAGGGCAAGTAGAGCGTGTTACTACCTTGCAAGAGGAGGTCGAAAGCCTGAGGAAGCGACTACGAAGCTCGCTCGAAAACTTTGCCGACCTAGAAAGACTTCATGACGAAGTTGTTCAAGAGTTCGCCGCTACTAAAGAAGTCTTCGAGCGTCGACTCATTGAGACAGACGAACAGATACGTATTTTAGACGCCGATCACCAACAAAGTCTGTCGGCCATTGAAGCAAAGTACAGATACGACACCGATATGCTCACCGGCAATCTTGAAGATCGCGAACACGAGATGGATGAGCTACGCCAGGAACTTCAAGACATGTCCGAGGAGCATGCTCGCGCAGAGGAAAACCTTCGCAGTGAACTGAAAGCCTTCGAAGCTCGACACGCTCTTGCGAGTGACCGTGAAAGGGACCTTCAGCGAACCATCACCGACATGAGTCAGCAATTGATGCAAGCAGAAACCGATACTCTTGCACTGCAAGAGGAGATTACCGGACTTCAGGCTGAAATACAGCGGTCGACGTCCCTGACCCGGTACTTGGAGAACCGGATTGGGGAAAGGTGAGTTCAACATTTCACCCAGTCGACCCCGACTCATCGCATGAACAGCGAAGATGCACGCTTGCTGCTGAAAAAGAGTTTGCAGCGATCGGAGTTGAGCCTTGCCGAATCGGAAAAGGCTAGCAAAGCTGCCGAATTCGAACTCACCCTGCAAACCACCCAGCATGAAAAGGTTGTCACGGCACTCCGCCATGAGATTACATCCCTCCAGTCTGGACCCGACCTGCGGTCCGCTCTTGCTGATCTCGAAGAGAAGAACCGGGATATGGATAACCTACTTCGCGCAAAGTGTCAGGAGATCGAGGAATACGACGATCGAATCCTCGAGTGAGTTGTTGAGTGTTTTGTCGTTGGACACGAATAAAGCATGTCTACCCGCAGGACGTTGAAAACAAACAAGAAATTAGCTGGCAAAGTAGAGTCCTTGACACGCAAAGTACAGGGCTTGCACGCAAAGTTATCCTCGATGAAAAACCAACATCAAGAGCCCGCGACGGAAGTAACTCCTCCGAAGAAGGCGTCTCCTGTTTCTAGTCCATCGGTTTCCACACCTGCGACAAGTTATGCTGGAAGCCACCCTGATCCTGCGTATCCTGTTGCGCACATTCGGGAGAGTTCGGTCCCCTCAATGACTTTGCGATCCAAGACTCCAGAACCGCGAGCGCAACCCGCGGTTGTTCTGCCTGTACCCCGCACCTACAGTGGCCGAAATGAACTTTCAGGGTGTGATACCTCTGCTGGGAAGAAGCGTCGCGCACCTGACGACGACGAAAGGGATGGTATCCCCGCCGAAGGCCATTACTCTAGCGACGTAGGCTCGCGGAATGGACCCACTCCCCGTTTGCGACGAACACATGGTCACCCAGGCGGGTTTACACCGGTGCGCGGTGCTTCTGTGCGCAAACCCGTGTCGCCAGGGCGGCGAACGAATGTCGTTGCAATGCCCTCCGAAATCATCACGGATGTCACTAACAGTCCACGGGGGCCTTTGAGACAAGGCGACGCTCAACTAAAGAAAAAGGGATGGCTAGGCAAGATCAGAGGTGGGGCGGGTTCTCAACCTCCGAATTCTCGGTTGGGCACATTTGGAGGACAATGAATGCATCTTATCATTGGACGGTAGCTCCGCATTTTTTGTATTGTATTCACTTTAACATATTGACATTTGACATGCAAGGCAAAGTCGTTCGGTGTTCCCCAATTGAGATGTTGTCACGCGATGGCTCTCTCATCATCGCCGCCAGTGCAGAACACAGGCTCGAGTCTCTCTTTGACTCCAGGCCAACTTCCTATGCAGCCTTGCATCAGCGAATCAGGACGATGTCGCTCACGCGAGCGTTGGCAAGATCTGAAGAGCGAGGTGGAAGACTCGTTGGAGAATGACAAATATACTATTTCCCTCTCGTAGCCGCAGAGATACTAACGATGCCCTTTCGCATTATTCACGTACACAGACTTTACGCCATCCTAGACCGGGTAGAGCAATACAGACTCGTCACCCGTAGTCTACTGGGACAAGCTGACGCACGAAGTTCCAGCATACAATAGTTCCACTGTGAAGACAATCTTTTCAATATTGTGCATTCGACTCCAACCCTCTCAATGTCATCATCCCTGACAGCAACTTTTGTAGCACTCCATCGTCCAATCAGCTTTGTGCCCCGCGCAACTGTCACCCTTGTAAAGGGGCATGCCTGATCGCACAATCTCATCGACGCCCACTCACCATACCTCTTAATATCATTGACTACTTCCGGTAATGTACCCTCTTCCTCCTCTCCCTACACGACACTTACTATGTAGGAATCCGTCGTTCTCTTTACCCGTTGCATGCAGGTAGGCGAGCCGTCATTCGGCGAAGCTCTCAGTCACCTCCCACGCCCACCTTTCAAATCGATGAATCCACGCCTGCATTGGCGGCTCGTCCCTGGGACTTATCCGCGTTATCACTAATTAATTTTATTTCGAGGCATCTTGTAGTGAGGTGCGGAAGTTGTGGCTAACGATGGAAACACAGACAAGCGACGGCGAGCAAGTAGATTGGCAAGCTCTGTATGGGCGACCACAAGGTACGGGGATAAACAACTATTCATATCTCTATAGTGAGTGAATACATGCGCTGCAGGACGCGGGACTATGCTAGGGGGTTTATGGCATGCCCTCAACCGCGTCCCAACTATATCTCAGTACACCAGGCACGCAACTTCGAGAGGTTCCAGGAAAACTATAAACAGATTCCTGCAGACAACATCGATGGTATAGGGTTCTGTCGGTTGTTCGCATGATGGGTTTCGCCATCCTCGTCGGGCCATGGTCCTTTCGAGAAGTAACCAACCCTGATGCAGTTGATGACACTTCCAATCACAGGCTGCGGCGATCCTTTAACCCGACCATGCTCGTACAACGACACCGTGCGCTCACAGTGGCATCAAGGTAGATCATGCATCAACGAGAGGTTAGCTGAGCCCCTCTCGCAACAGGACACCGACGGTACCAAAGCAAAATCATGACTTCCATGCTCCACCCTTTCCTGAAGTACCACATGTTCGTACTGGTCGAAACCTTTTACTACTGTGCTCGTTCTACGTGATTGTGGCAGCGCTCTATTCATAGCCACTGTGGACTCCACCCGTGCCTCGCCAACACCCCGTCGACGTCTCCGAAACTTGGTATAATAGAGTAGTACAAATCAGACACACTCACTTTGTAGCTCGGTCAAACAACCGGTTTCATGATATATTGTATGATTTTGGTGGTACGCACAGCAGCGAGCCTGAGATCACATCGCTTTTCAAGTGCTGACGAACGTACATGCAACGGGAATTAATCTCCTGGTCAAGCGGATCATAAGCCAATCTCCTACGTGCGGGGCTGTCGTGCGGAACTGTTGCGCAGCTATTAACTCTAGGAGTCTGGGGGGAATGAAATCATGTTCCGGGCAATTCCGACCATGGGAGAGAGTAAGGGAAAAAATGCAATTCCGCATGCGGAATACAAGTTTGCGACTCTGCGGACCAAGGATTTGAGAGATACTATAGCGGTTCAGTAGAACAGGTAATGTCAATTGGTGTTAACCGATGGGAGTTCTGGGTGGTTCAAGTTGATCAGAGCCGCGAGATGTAGCATGAGCGATTAGTGCGGGTGGATCAACGTCAGCGCAACAAACGAACACGACCACTATCGGGGACGGTTGTTCAGGATTGTGATCGTTCAGGATGACGCGTGTCCGGGTAGCACGAAGCTGAGACTCCAGTGCTCTTGTGACTGCATTTATCCCGGCAACAAAGTGAGGCGCAGCGCTGGACGCTTGCTCAACCACCTGCGGGTTGCTACACCGGACGTCCTCGGTGTTTCGTAGTCGGCCGGAGATGTCCGTTTCCTGTGGATTTTTTCGAGCGCGCGTACGCAATGGAGCGTTCCCAAGATCAACCACGAGGTGGGCCAAAACGGCATTCTGAAGATTTGCAGGAATGGACGGCCTGGATCTGCTTGAGGGTGTTTTCGAATGATTGGAATGAATCGTACCAAGCCAACTGGAATGGGTTTTCTAGTACGCTTTTGAAGACGGGTTTGCGGTCCAACGGGGCTCGAACTTTGGCGCGGTTGGACAGGTGAGCATGAGGGTGAGCGAGTTGCATATGGGATAAAGGCAGGCTCGGGTAATCAATTATGGTGGGCGCTTCAAGTCATCAGAACATCCGAATGGAAGAAACTGACTGCTCGACCGCCACTCCGATGATCATGGTGTATAATAACCCTCGTGTTTCTCATTTGAAGACCCACTACAAAAGTACAACCCAAAACATTCAGCCGATATCATCCACAGGAAGCGGCTTAATAGAAACATCTAGCCTTAAGCGGATATCCGCAGCCTATTAAAGCATCCGAATGGAAGAAGCCAGTTAACGCTCTATATGACGACTCAGTTGATCGGGTATGGGAGTTAGGCGGCTGTTCCTTTACGGGGTTTACAACAATCCCAGCCAATGAAGTGCCATAGGCATTGCTTCTTCTCAACGCCCAAGGCTCCTGTTTTGGCATGCTAAACTCATTTAGCGATAGTGAAATGTAGGTACCGTGAGCTGTGGAGAGAAAGAGGAATAAAGTTCGAGCGGGGCTCGAATGTGCCACCATAAGTGGCAAACCCCTCTTTCTCGCAACAGTGGCGGGAAGAGTGAGGCCTTCCTGTTTTGGCATGTTCGCCCATCCACTCGCGATCGGTACATTCTCAGACAGGAATAGAATGTACTGATTTCCTTTCTGCGTTTGATAGTATTCAGGAGCTCAGCGCCCAGCTAGAGCCTCTAGGCGATGAACAAGTCACCGAATTTCTACGATATGGCCTCTGAAAATATATCTGAGTGGGTGGTAGATATTCTGATATAGCCATGCACACTTTCTGCTCTGATTATCTCCACTTAATTTTGATACCTCCCTCAGGGTTACAAATTGGCACGAGTTGACATTGGTGCCCGTGCACCATAACCGGTGTAATATATTTGTATCATGTTGCCAGGGTGGTGCCTGCTGCAACCTCATCCGGAGTCACTGGATCTGCGACGAATAAATGAGTGAGCATAAAGTCACCTCCTCCCTCAGGTCGTGATATCTATATCGCTAACCTACTCCTTACACTGACCGCTGTGCCCGGTTTTCTACCAATCTTCATCCCATATTATTACCTGTCAAAGTCGTGATTTGTACGAACGTTTGGACTACCCAATGCTACGCCCAACAGTGTGAGTGGTCCCACCGTACCATGTCCGTGTCCTTACGGTGTTCATTGGCTAGGGGTACTAATCGACCGTATACACAAGATTTTCTAAACAATTTCTTATTCTCCTGGTACCCGTACTCAATGCAAAAACACCGAGCGTAATGCCACTTTAATTTAAATATGCTCGCAGGTCTGATTAAGATGTGTAGTCATGAACTGAATGCCAACATGTTTGCAACTGTCTTCGGCCAGTATGTGTTTATGAAATGAAACCTTCTTGCCGCCTCACAGTGCTTTGTAGCATCCAGAGACCGCGCAACCTGAACATGATGGCGCCCATGTCTTCCGACCTGAGTGGCATCTACAGGGATGACCACATACTCAATTCATCGTCCTGCCTAAACGGACTATCACACCCTCACCCTGTTGGCGATGAAATACCCGACATCGATATTCATTTTCTCGGGGATCCCGCGATGAGCCCACCATCTCCACCCCTCACGAATTCTTTATTCGAGGCACATATCCGTAATTCAATCTATGCCAACAACGGGAATACACCAGAACCTGTTATCTCGCATCGTTTTCAGACACGACCGTTGTTCAGCACGCTGTTGTCAGATTTCGTCACTACTCTCCAATGCGAGAGCCATGATTTCCCGTCGAATGTCGACGAACAAGGTTCCTGTTACCAGCCTCTCTCCACTGATTACACCTCGACCCTTCCATACATGAGACACTCCATCGCGCCCCCGCACACATTGTCTACGCATGCCGGCATCTCGGCTAATCACCAGTTATATAGCGCCTTTGACATCAGTGATTCACCACTGCACAACGATCTTCGAGAATATTTTTGTTCAGCGAGTTGATTTCTCCAGAGTTTGGATTGTTTGCTGATACGATACATCTGTCTAGGTCGCGAACGCCTCTGCACCGCCCCACCCTTATCTCGACCCGGGTATCCCGCACACTCCTATCCAGCCTTCCAGCACGACGCCAAGCATTTCTACCTCGACTCTGCCGCTGCGGAATGGGGTTGCGACAGACGTAACACCATATGCACACAATAATGCGAAGAACGACCCTGTGGCCCACTTTTATCACCACTTCGACTTGACGGCTTTGGCCCCCGACCAACTACCATTACAGACTTGTGAATGGCTGAAAGATAATGACACTAAATGTGGAGAACCGATCGGAAAACGGAAAGAAGTCGCGGTGCATCTCCGAGTTGCGCACGGTGTCGAGGGGGGAAGAAAAGATCTCACATTGTGTAGATGGTCAAGGTGTCGGCATAGAGGATTGATGAACCGCGAATCAATTGCACGACATGTTTCCGAGGTTCATCTCCATTATAAACGTGGCGGTCAACGAGTGCTTAGCTCAAACGGAAGCAATCTCAAGTTCGTCATGATGTCCTAGAGGAGTCAGTACTAACTTGTAAGCCCTTTTCTACTATCCGTCATCTTTTACTGTCAGGTCGAGAGTGTGTATATCGTGTCTCCCCCATAGTTACATAGCGATGATCTGGGTTATTTAGTAACAGCTCGAGTCTCATGTCTACGCCTGGAAAGACAAGGTCAAATTTGACTGCACGCACTGAATAGTTACAGGCTGGATACTCAACGAATGCGATCATTTCTAACAAGACACACAAGATATCGCTAGATACCTTGGATTCTATACGAGGGGTCGCTGATGGCTAACGAGGTACTGAGTCCCGAGCCCCAACGTCGTCAACAGGGATTGTAAATTTGACAACATTCTCACAGAGCGCTCTACTATTATCATGGTCACCAACACCTTTCTATGGGACTTATGCTCCACTGAGACAAAAGGCTAAAGCATGAGCCTTCAAGCTTCAAGGACGATCACGCAGCCGTGGTATTCCGTATTAGCACGCAAAGCTGCAAGATGAATTATTCGGCGTTTCCCGATTGAGGTGACGTTGCGTCTGCTCGAAGTGCTGCACGACATGGCAACATATGACTCTTTACATCGCCAGTGCAGAACACTCGAGGCTCTCTTTGACTCCAAGCTAACTTCCTATGCACGCCTTGCATCAGTCATAGCCAGGAATCAGGACGATGTCGAGTCGTCAGGCTCACGCGAGCGCTGGCGAGACCTGGAAAACGAAGTGGAAGACTTGTTGGAGAAGGTGAGCACTGACCATCTGAATTCCCTCCCGAGGCTTACTTGATCTCAAGCTCAGAGAGACCAATGATGCCCTCTTGGCATTGTCCACTAACCAAGATCTCGCACTATCCCAGACTGTGGCTAGAGCAATACAGAGGCACCGTGAGGTCTACCAGGACTATGCGCGAGAATTTCAGCGCACGAAGGTTCCGAACCCAGTCCTTTCTTGTCCCTTTTATTTGACATGTGGCCTCGTTCCAGGCGAATGTTCAACACGCTCTCGAACAAGCGAACTTATTGGCCGGGGTACGGAATGACATAGAGTGCGTGTTTTCGCTGTGTTTTGCTCATGGTCTGACAATTGGCAGTGCATACAAATCTTCGGCTTCCGACTCCTTGTTGGCTGAACGTGGCCGGATCGACAGCTCTCATCGAATGGCGGATGATATTCTAGAGTATGTCGCAATGGCTTCTTCACAGCATGTAATACTTCCTGTCTTTGTTTTTCAGGCAAGCTTACGAAGCGAGGACCGAATTCTCTCGTCAGAGCAGCTCACTGGCGGGCATCAACACGCGTATGGCAGGCGTCATTAGTAAGAATTGTTCGTCTTGCGTGTTTTCACTGCGACAATTAATGAGCAGACACAATGCCGGGGATCAACAATGTATTAGCCATGATCAAGACACGCAGGAGACGGGACGCTATCATTATTGGCGTTGTGATCGCCGTATGCTTGTTATCACTCTTAAGCTATATGTCCCGCT
>JBBPUC010000724.1:0-12619 GCA_038094375.1 Tubosaeta aff. heterosetosa
TTAACGGCAATTTGTGGGATGTAGGAAAACAGTTATTGAATCACTTCGAACGACTCGGTGATTTGACCGCCTTGCAACAAGCAATCTCGATCTTAGAGGCGTCGATTACATCTAGTTCATCTGGGGACGAACATTACCTCGCGAAACTGACAATACTTGGCGTTGCGTTTGGTTATCGATTCCAACGCCTTGGAAAGCTGAGCGACCTAGAGGAAGCAATTTCAAAGCAGCAAGACGTCGTCGAGCAGACCCTTGACGGCGACGCTAACAAGCATATGCATTTGAACAACCTCGGAAACTCCTTGATGACTCGTTTCGAGCGCCTCGGAAAGCCGAATGACTTGGAGGAAGCGATATCGAGGCAACGGGATGCTGTGCATCTCGCTCCTAATAACCCTAGCTATCTCAACAACCTTGGTTGCTCCCTCAAATCTCGTTTCTTACGCTTCCGGCAGATGAGTAACCTGGCGGAAGCAATCCAAAGCCAACAGAATGCCGTTCATCACGCTCTTGATAGTCACCTTGAAAAGTCTGTATATCTGAACAACTTCGCGATGTCCCTTAGGATTCGTTTCTTATGCCTCGGGCAGCTTGGAGACCTGGAGAAAGCTATTTCAAGCAGTCGGGACGCTGTCCGTCTTACTCCTGAAGGCCATCCTCAGAAACCTACCTGTCTAGATAACCTAGGTATCTCCCTATGGATCCGTTTCGAGCGCTTCGGGATGTCTAGTGACTTGGAGGAAGCAATATCGAATCAACGGGATGCTGTTCGCCTTACTCCTGATGATCACCCTCGCAAGCCCGGCTTTCTCCTCGCCCTCAGTAACTCTTTATTCACCCGTTTTAAGTGCCTTGGACAGCTCAGTGACCTGAAAGACGCAACTTCCAGACAACGGGACATAGTTCGCCTCACTCTGGACAGTCACCCTCAGAAGCCTAGCCATCTGAGCAGCCTCGGCCGTTCCTTGATGACCTGTTTCATGCGCCTCGGGGAGTTGAATGACCTAGAGGAAGCAATTTCGGCGCAACGGAACGCTGTTGATCTCACTCTTGATGGACACTCTGACAAGCCTGGGCGCCTGAACGACCTGGTAAATTCGCTGATGATTCGTTTCGAGCGCCTCGTGGAGCTTGGCGATCTAGAGGAAGCAATTTCAAGGCAGAGGGATGCTGTTCGCCTTACTCCAGATGTTCACTCTGACAAGCCAAAGTATTTGGACGGTCTCGCAAGCACCTTGATAATACACTTTGAGCGCCTTGGCGATATGAACGACTTGGAGGAAGCGATCTCAAAGCAACAGCATGCTCTCCGTCTTATCCCCAATGGATATCTCTACAAGTGTGGTTTTTTGAACAACCTCGGCATCTCCTTCAGGAAGCGCTTCGAGCGCCTTGGAGAGCTGAGCGATCTAGAAGAGGCGATATCAAAGCAAGAACAAGCGGTTAGCCTTACTCCCGATGGTAGCCCACAGAGACTTAGCTTTCTGGCCAACCTTTGCGTCTCATTGATCACTCGCTTCGACCGCCTCGGACGGTTGAGCGACTTGGAGGAAGTAATTTCAAAGCAACGGGACGTTGTCTACCTTACCCGATGGACACCCTCAGAAATCTAGCTTCCTCAGTGATCTCAGCAACTCCTTCAGAACTCGTTTCTTACGCTTCGGGAACCTGAATGATCTAGAGGATGCAATTTCGAGGCAACGGTATGTTCTTAACCTGACTCCCGACGGCCACCCCGAGAAGCCCATTTATCTGAATAACCTCTTTTCCTCTCTTGCGACTCGTTTCATGCGTCTTGGAGAATTGAACGATCTGGAGGAAGCAATCTCGAGACAGCGGGATGCCGTTGACCTGCTGCCTGGCAGCCACCCTCAGAAGCCCATGTTTCTGGACAACCTGGGCATTATCCTCACGATGCGCTTTGAGCGCCTCGGTGAACTCAGCGACCTAGAGGAGGCAATTCGAATGCAACGTAACGTCATCAATCTGACCCCAGATGGTCACCAAGAAAAGCCCAGTTACTTGAATAACCTTAGTGGCTCCTTTTTTTCTCGTTTCGAGCGCCTCGGAGACCTGAATGACTTGGATGAAGCAATTTTGAGGCTACAAGATGCCGTTAGTCTTACCTCTGATGTTAGCCCTCAGAAACCCAGTCTTCTGGACAACCTTGGCATTTTCCTCAGAAGTCGCTTCCAGCGCCGCGGAGACCTGAGGGATATTGAGGAAGCGATCTCCAAACAGGAAAACGCGATCGACCTTAGCCCTGACGGGGATCCCCACAAGCCTAGCATTCTGGACCACCTGGGCGTCTCGTTGAGGATCCGTTTTGAGTGCCTTGCAGAGCTGAATGACCTAGAGGAGGCAATTCAGAGGCAACGGGACGCAGTCAATCTAACACCTGATGGTCACCAGCTCAAGCCCATCCGTTTGAGTAACCTTGGTCTTTCTTTTTCGGCTCGCTTCCTGTGCCTGGGGGAACTAGAGGATTTAGAGATGGCAATTCTAAGACAGCACGATGCCGTTAGCTTGACCCCCGAAGATCACCCTCATAAAGCCGGTTATCTGTATAACCTCGGCGAACGCTTTGAGACGCGTTTCGTGCGCCTCGAACAGCTAGTTGACTTGGAACAAGCAGTCTCGTTATATTCCCGTGCCGCCTGTGTCATTACAGGTCCTATCGTTGTTCGTTTCCATGCATCACGCAGATGGATTTCCTGTTCTCGTGTCCTAGGCCCTCAGGCACTCCTTGGTGCATATTCTGTTGCCATTGGTCTCCTCCCACAACTCGCGTGGATAGGGCTTTCCCTCGCACATCGCTATCGTGAACTACTCCGAGCCGCTGATGTCGTGCGCGAAGCTGCAGCGGCAGCTTTGGACTCTGGGCAACCAGAAACGGCTGTGGAATGGTTAGAGCAAGGACGCTCGATTGTGTGGGGAGAAATGTTCCAGCTTCGCAGCTCATACGATGAATTGTCTTCTGTCCATCCGGATCACGCCCACAGGCTTCACGAAATTTCTCTCGCCCTAGAGCATGCTGGTGCCATACGCGAAAAATCCATCCGCTTACCACAGGAAAAAGCGTTTAGCATAGAGTAACCTATGACAGAATCTCTTCAACAAGTGACAGATGATCACCGCGCGCTTGCAATCAAACGTGATACACTGTTAGGAGACATTCGGAAATTGCCAGGCTTTGAACGATTTCTCCTTCACAAAGAATTTTCTCAACTCTGCAGTGCAGCGCATGCTGGACCGGTAGTCATCCTGAACGCTGCAAAAACCCGCTGCGATGCACTGATTGTTCTCCCTAATGTCGATCAGGTCGTCCATGTTCCGCTTTCCAACTTCACGCTGCAACGATCTATCGACTTCCGGACTTCTTTGGGAGGATTCGTTCGTCATGCTCCTATCGTGCCTGAAGAAAGAGATGGACGACCTATGCCACAGGGAAACAGCGGCCGGTTGGAGCCCATCTTGGCCTCGCTGTGGAAATGTGTCGTCAAACCGGTTCTAAATGCCCTTGCCCTCTCGGTATGTGACGTCTCTGTTTCATCGACTACGCAGTACTCAGTACAAAACAGGTCCCTGGGGAACCGTCGCGCATATTTTGGTGTCCAACAGGCCCGCTTACGTTTCTTCCTATCCACGCAGCCGGCTTCTACGACTCCCAGCACTCCCAACCTGGTCACAAAGTATATGATTTCGCCGTGTCGTCATATGTTCCTTCCCTAAGCATTCTTTCATCTTCCCTTGAACTACATGACACGTCGACCACCGATCTTCGTCTTCTTTCAGTCCGTCAGCCACTCTCAGATGGTCAGTCCAGACTCCCGGGTGTGGCCGCCGAGCTGGAGCACATCAGGACGGCAGTCAGGAATGCCCTGTCAGGACGAGTTACCCTCATCGAGTCGCCTACTGGAGCAGTTAACGAGGTGCTCAACGGAATGAAGGGCTCGGACTGGGTTCATTTCGCATGTCATGGAGTTCAAGATGCAAACGACCCCACTGCGAGCGGGTTGTGTCTCGCCGATAAGCGCCGTCTGAAACTGTCGGACGTGATCTCGTTGTCACGTCCCCATGGCGGACTCGCCTTCCTCTCTGCATGCCAGACAGCCAAGGGTGACGAAGATCTCTCTGACGAAGCGATCCACATCGCTGCGGGCATGTTATATGCGGGCTATGGAGGGGTCGTTGGCACGATGTGGCGGATCAGCGACAAACATGCCCCGACTGTCGCCAAGGACGTGTACGAACGATTGTTTTCGAGCAGAACGAAGCCAGATTATCGGGATGCTGCATGGGCGCTGCACGTTGCTGTGGGACGGCTTCGAGACGCCAAGGTACCATTTGATGACTGGCTTCCGTTCATTCACGTAGGTCTCTAGACATGGTGTTATGCGAATTTGATATGAGCCCTGATATGATCGTGTAACGCCGGGGCACAAGGTCCATGTGACCCGTTGAAGCCAATGAGTCTAGGACGGTGATAGGCAAGTACTCTCAAAGCTCGGGAGTAAAAGGCGTGTCGGTTCTAAACATGCCTTGTGCGTGGCGGCTGGTGCAAGATTAATCATAGGCTTGTACGATCACCGTCTTGACAGGCTTCAGTTTAAAGAACAAGCGTGTAATCAGACTCGACACAGCGAGTCCACTAGTCAGGCGGGTTCGAGTTGCCTACAGCGTCCCATGCCGGCAGACCCGCAGAAAAGTTCTCGGAAAAGGCGTGTCGAAAACAAAACGAATGCATGTATCCATTTTTCACCCTTTCATTTCTCATTCGCGGAGACATGGTCATCTTCAGCTCATCAAACACCACGTATCTGTGTCATGACACTTCTCTACCTTGAGATGCTGTAGGCTGTGTAGTTCCTGTTGGACCCAAAGCCTGAGTTGAAGGCTTCGATTTCTCATACCTCCATAGCTCGCTGGTGGGCCTCGGACACAGTCCCAGCTCGTGGCCTTCCTCGAGCGCTCTTACGCTGATGTCGTCGCCGTAGACGCTCATGGACCGCTTCTTACGCTTGATCAAGGTAGTACACGCAGACCTCACCTACGCAACTTGAATTCGATTGGGGTCAAATAAAGTGCATACTTCTCCAAGGGTGCGATATCCACAGGACGAATAGTACAAACAACAACCCACAGTGCTGGAAAGCGGTGACAATACATGGAAGAATATGCGGCGTACAGAATATCAAATGACAATACGAGTTCCGAGTTCGGAAGGGACAGTCGCATCAAAGAACGTCCAGCATGCGTGCATCTCGAGTCAGCTTGTCCAAGATTTCCGGCGTAACCTCCGCCACTTGGACCGTGATCAAGCACTCTGCAGCAACCCGCTTGTATTCTTCGACGTTGCGACGGGTGGGGGTGAGTAAGAGTGCTCCGAATGGCCTCTGCAATCGCGCAATGAACCGGAGGGCACGCGTCCACTCTTCCACGGGCGATACAATGGAAGGAGGACAGAGTGATCCAACATCGAGAGTGGTGCGACTACCGAAAGGCATTCTGATGCGAGACATGAGTCGTGCAGTTCGAGTTTGACGTGCCGTGAAAGGGTCAAGGAAGGATGGCGACTCGCCGAGTGGCATGTCATTTGTATTGTCCTCGGTTGTAGTTTGTGGTATTGTGCTCCCCACTGGCTGTCGGTCGAGGAGGAAGTCAATCCAAGGATGAATCAGAGTTAGTGAACCTAGTTGTGAAAGATCTTCCTGGGTTTTAATCTCCACAATCCCAAGGGCGTCCGTCTTTGCATAAAAAACCCCGTTCTGCGAGACCGAGACACGTCCAAGTTTGAACGTGAGACATGGGAGTCTCATTCGACGTCCTGAAAACGACGGCACGAGGAGCCTGTTCACTTGGTCATATAGCCTCGTGACAAAGGTGAAGTCAACTGAATACCACAACACATTGGTTACTCTTTCCATCTCAGTGTCAGGGATGACTGGTGGTATGTGAGAGGTAGGAAGCTGGCTGAACACAGTGATATTGGTAGGAAGGCAGCTGTTGAAGCTGCCAGATGTGCCAGTCCATGCAAGGGTGCTTGTGTCTCCCGAACTTGTGAGTACCTGAGCCAAGAGTCGACCGAGCGCACCATCTCCCTCGCCATAAGTGATGGGTAGGGAGATGGAGAATATACCAAAAAGTGAATAAGCGGCATCCTCGACTCGTGTCGTCTGCCGTGTGGAGGCTAAGCGAAGCTTGTCACGTATGTCGTCCAACCCGGGACGGAGTGCCATCAAGGCTTGTGCTGAGATCCCCGTTGCCTCCTCCATCTCTGAGATGATCTCAGGGCAGTCCTTGTGATTATCAATAGTAAGGCCGAGGTATGGCGTCCAACCCTCAGTATAGATCCGGACCACCTTCGAAGCATGATATTCTTGCAATGTCCATGCACGCATGTTCCATATGCTCCTCGTCAAAGCACCACGCTTCGCTAGCCGGCCAACTCCAAGGAGGTAAATGATCGTCATCGAGGAGTGTTCATACCACTTGAACATGCTGACCAAAGCTTCCTGGAGTACAAAATTGTCCCCTTTGTTGATACAACACGTATCGCTCCAGGCCCAATTGAATCCCGCCTGCCGTACGATTTTGCAGAACATTTGCAGTTTCTCATGAGTAGGAGATGCCTCTAGATCGTACACGACAGTTCGAATGACCTGTTCAAAGAGCGGTTCGTTGTTCTCCCACTTGTGCGAGAACGTCGCATAGCGATAGTATTCCCCTACTTCTTGCTTGATACGAGTATCGTCAATGTGTGTGGTCGTGGACGAGACGAGCTCTGTAAAGGTGGGCGTCCTTTCAAAGGTAGAAGCCTGCTCCAATTTGTCACAGAGGCGACCCGATCTTGTGTCGATCAGCACTGGCGGGGAATCGCGAATGATATCCTCAATGGCCCTGCGGATCGTTTGTTTCGTCTTTTCTGGTCTGACATAGTGGCGAGATCGTTCTACAGGGTATCAACATAAGGATATCTATCTGTATGGCATGAGGACCCTCACTGCGAATCTCCGGATCGGACGACTCAGACATCTTCAACAGCATGGTCTCAAATGCTTGTGTCGCATCGTCATGGCGTCCTATACCATGCAAAGCAGCATGCTTCCTCTGATAACCAGATGGAGAGGATGGATCGAGTTCAATTACCTGAGTACTTATTGGCAAGCAGCAAGCTAATCGAGTCAAACGGGAACTACTTACTTTGTTTGCATCACTCAAGGCATCCTCCCAGGCGCAAATGCTTGCGTGTGCCGTGCTTCGCTTAATCAGCAGCCCTTGGGGAGTAGCAGGGTTCAGTGAAAGTGCGGAAGTGTACCCCGAGATGGCATCGTCGTATTTCATAGCCTTCAAGCAGGAATCCGCGAGGTTCTCTAATTTCTGACTACACCGGGACTTGAAACCTGATAGAGTATAGTGACCGACATCGCCTGTAATGCACGCATGATCACTCACGTCGAGCCCAGTTGGCTTGCTCGTTATCTGTTTCCTGCCCCAGTTCACGATACATTTGGTGGAAGCATGCAACTGCGTCCATTTCATGGCCAGTCATCTCAAGATGCTCACATATGACCTTGTAAAGTGTGAATCTTGGCAGCATGAACTAAGTCAGGTAAATGTCAGGTATACTGGTAATATCAGGCGAGATTAGTACTGACACAACTGGCGGCGGCCAAGGCATCTTTCCATAAACCAGTAATCACATTTTCATTTGCCCATTCTCTCAGCAATTGCATCTGGAGCAGAGAGCATGGATCGAGCCTAATTACCTGAGACACTATCAGCACCAATCAACCTGAATGGGTCGAAAATGACTTACTTTATTCATGTCACTAAAGGCGTCTTCCCACATGCCCCTTCTCGCACAGGCCCTGCTCCGTTTAGCGAGTAGGTGTTGCGGAGTAATGGGATTCAACGAGAGTGCGATCGTATAGTGCGAGATGGCTTGATCGTATTCTCTGGCACTCACCGCGATGTCCGCGATGTCCCCTAGCTTCGCGTGGCACTGCCACTTAAAATCTAATAGAGGATATTTACAAATGTCCCATGTACGGTACGCATTCACTCACCTCGAGTCCAATCTGGCTCATTGTCTATTTCATATCCTAGCTCACTACGCATTTTATGGAAACATGCGACTGCATCGGCTACCCGGCCGATTGCTTCGAGATACTCGCATATAACTTGATAGATTGTGGATCTTGGAAGCATGAACTACCGGCGAAACGAACGTCAGGTACACGAGGCATAGTAAACAATATGCGCACACTGGCAGCGGCGACCAAGGCCTCGTCCCACGATCCAGTTGTTAGTCTTGATCTTGCCCACCGTCTGTATAGTTGCGTCACATGGTCTGATACATTGCTGTGGTCAACGGTCGCCGAGCTCTGCGTAGAAAGACAGCGCTCGATGAACTCTAGAGTGAGAATCTGAACATGTGTGCAAAAAGACAGATGAAACGATTGCTCACCAGAAACCCACGAGTTGGTGGGTTCAATCGTCCCTTGATTGATCATGCGCAATACATATTTTCCAGCTTTCTTGATGCGACCGGCTGAAAAGAGGGCTTCGCATGATCGTTGTTGAATTGTGATCGCAAGACCATCAAATTTCCATCCCGTAATCTGTCAGAAACGAGAATCAATTTCAATGCAATAGAAGGTGATAGGGTATATACCAAAGAGATGATTGATAGCGGTAGAAGAGTATGGTTACCCAGCCCAGCTCGCGCATCTTCAAACAACCGGATCGCATGCTCATAGTCACCGCTCTCCATATGCATGTTCCCAAGAAAAAAGTACATGTATCCCTATCGGAAATATCAGTGGAACATTACGGGATTTCAGTTCATCATTCACGTGCCTGGACTATGCATAACGACGGGTGATAGAAAGTTGCAGGAATAAGATCGTCTATGCGCGACAATCCATCCACATGCGCTCCTGCCATGAATAGGACAACAGCCTAAGACGAAGATAAGCCAAACGAAATTCAGGGAGGGTTGCATGGAGCACACACCTTGATAAGAAGGAGAAGGGAAACATGATCAGAATGGCGCTGGAACGCAATGTCGCATATCCGGCAACCTTTCTGCATCTCCCCTCTTCCAACAAGGACCACAAACTTTGCAATGTAACCGACAACGGACGACTGAACTTTGATGGACTGGATTGAAGGTGTCAGCGATATACAGGAGAATAAACCGACATGCACCTCTTCCGCGTCAACGAGTGCTGCGTCCCACAGCCGCAGCCGTGCCCGAACAAGAGCTCTGCTGGCGAGGATGTGATGAGTTGTATCCGTGAATATCTGGATTGCTGCGGTCAGCATCGTTTCTGCACCAATGAGTTGATCACGCTTCCATGCGTTAAGTACGGCATCTTCGATATGAATGTCCAGATCCTTATGCACAATTAATGAGAGAGGGGAACTGGTTCGTGTGAAGACGTACGTTAATAAGAACGAGGTCTTTAATGATGATTTTCTGTCTCGACTCAATTGCGAGAAGCCGGCTGTCCGGCGAGAACGCGATCGGACATCCGTCGCTGCTCTGTGAGATGAGACCAACTTGGGTGTGTCCCAAACTGTCCCAGAAGGTGATGTCTTTCTTCGTAGCGTATGCTAGGAATTTTGCATGTTGCGGCAGGGCAATGCATGAGTAGTCAGCATAAGAAACTGACCACTGGGAGATGGTCAAGCCGGTGGATGCATCGATTTGCTTGATACTGTCCTTGGTTTTGACGAAAAGGTGGTTACTGGACCAGAGAAGACCATGCCACGGTTTTACTTCCACATTGACATCGACAAGTAGGCGCTCATCGTCGCTGTCCCAGACTTGGATGGCTGTCAAAGTGGCTGTCGCGATTCTGTCGCCTTGTGGAGAATACTTTGCTGCTCCAACTAGTCCGTCGTGCTGGAGTGTCCGCACTCGTTTGCGTGTGGTCATGTCCCAAATCGTGACTGTGTTGTTCTTGCCATTGGCAGAGACGAGTTTCGTCGAGTCTGGCGAGAAATCGAGGTCCCAGATAGCCCAGCCGATCTTTTCCGCAAAGACTTGTTCGTAGTTGGTCGCATCCCAAAGAAACACATCGCCATTGTTTGACCCCGCTGCGATGAATCTGCCGTCCTTCGAGACAGCAATACTCCTGGTTACCTCTATTTTCATCGTCGCTATTCGTCCGCCGTCTTTGACTCTCCACACCTGAATGCTACTCCGCCCACCACTGATGAGATGCTCGCCATTCGCTGAAAACGTTAAAGCCCACAACCAATCATCAGCACCAGTCTCGATTTCAATGTAGTTGGGATGTTCTTGCTCAACAATTAGCGTGAGTGGAACTTGTTCTCCTCAGCACATACCGCTCATGGATGGAGGGAGTAGATAAACAAGCTGTGGTTAGGCCACACGTCGGCATGGCAGTCCATTTCGGCGACTTTGCAGATGCCGGGCCGTCCACCAAACGGATGAAACAAGACACGAGCTGCCGCTGCGTTCAATCCCGTTTTCGCCTACTAGGGTCCTGCGCCAACTCGCCGCCTTGCGTCACCGCGATCACCAGGCTGGAACGATGTGTATCAGAAATAGGACATCATGGCTACCATGTGGCACAAATTACCGTCTCCCTCGTCAACTGAACACCTCAGAGTCGCACATGGTCTGTCCTCACAAACATGCTCGCTAAAGTTTTTCGCTCTCCCTTTTGACAAGTCTGCGTCCCGGTATCCCATCCGAGAGTTGATGTGCAAGGCGCATACCACTTTGTACATGTTCAGACCCGCTCTGGACTTGCATATGGCATATAGGCTGCCCATGGGTCATCCGTATGTTTGAAAATCCCTTACCGTCATGGTCACCCGCGCTTGCGCTTCTCGCTGGTCCAGACATCATTTCACAGAAGATGTCATGTGTACGTGGGAGAATCTCGACCCACAGCTCCATCCATCCACTCGCTGCGGCCCCGCTCGCAGTATGCGACATCTAGCGCTGCATTAACGCACGCTCGACGTGATCTCATTCGCTCACCCGTACGCACTACACGGATTTTTCAAGCTCGGCCTGCCCCTTATTCGTGCTCAGCCTGAGCACGTTGAGTGATCTCTCCTGCATCACACGACGTAGCCTAGCCAGCTTGGAGGCATGCGGTGACACTTTGTAGGCAATGCCAGAGCATTGGCGGGAGAACTGAAACGAGTGCTGGATGACTGTATCGTTGGGATCGTCTTTGCCAGCTGTCGATCCCGACCCACGCAGTCAATATTCCCAGCATTCTTTTCATGTCCCTCTGTCTGGTGGTAGTTTCGGACATGCTCAGACTAGGCTCTTTATGCGCTCACCACCTGAGGCACCCCGGGATTCAACCCAGGAAGCAGCCTGTGGAATTCTTGAAATTTACCGGGACGGGCACATTCGTTCTCTATAGCCTCGGGCTTGTCTAGCGTTCGCTGCCTTGGCATTCGTTTGGCCAGGGCTGACCGAAAATACTTTCTCTCTGCTACACTCATTACCCTCCCCGGTGAACATCGCCAAGTTTCTAGCTGTCCTAGACATGCCGTACCTCTCCGTCTTGCACTCTCCTGCTCGCAGTTTCCTCTCTGGAGATCGCCTTGTTCGTTGTTACTCTTGTGTCAACATCTAGTCGAAAGCATGACTCGGCCTGGATCCAATTTGAAGCAGGGTTTGGATTAGAGATTATAGTCCTATCATCTCATTTATTGCAAAGCGATTCAGCGTAGGTGAAGTACATTCTTCATCTGATATCGATGGAGTCTGTTACTACCAAAGTTGCTATTCAGCACCTCGGAATGGGACGAATAGCTCGTCTACCACAGATACACGAAGTTCTATGACGTAGGGCATGGGCTGGATGCTCCCGACCCATTCGCAATCACAACCAATGGTCTAAGAATTCCGAACGTAAAGGTGGTCCTGTTGTGCGATGGATTCGTTAATGAACGAAAGCCCTGGGTCGTTGTCGCGCACTCTCGCAACCCTCAGAAGAGGAAGGGTCAAAACCAAAGCCAGAAGAGTCGGTGAATGTGCATCCACGCGAGGGCATCGTTCCGCATTGGCGCACAGCACAGGGGCATTCAGAGTGCCGAGGGTGTTCTTGCAATAGCAGACCGGGAGCTGTAGCAGACATTGGCGACCACGCGGAACATTTGTGGCTGGGGAGGAAGGCGCTTGGAGGTAGGGTTGAACGCGAGCAGAAACAAGAACGAATACCTAGACTTAGTGCAATCCACGCCACATGGCGACCGTGTCGCTCTGACTTCAGTCCACTCTGGGAGACCTGGCGCGATCCAGATCGGTCACTTTATGCCATGCAACATGCATTCAACGACATGCATAGTAGTAGAGTAACGTAGACTGTACGTTTCTCGTGTGATCATTGTTGACAGAAATGGTCCAGGCAGATAGTAGCTGAAACGACAGCTCCAGGGCTAGAGGAAGTATATGTAT
Organism: Tubosaeta aff. heterosetosa; assembly: GCA_038094375.1. Lineage (NCBI taxonomy): Eukaryota > Fungi > Basidiomycota > Agaricomycetes > Boletales > Boletaceae > Tubosaeta > Tubosaeta aff. heterosetosa. Next base: position 12,461 of record JBBPUC010000724.1, read on the forward strand.
CTCGTTCAATCATCAAAGCACGTCCAACGTGCGTACGTCTTGAGTCAGCATGTCCAATATCGCCGGAGTGATCTTCTGCACTTGAACTGTGATCATGCTCTCTGCAGAAACCCTCCTGTATTCTTCCACGTTCCGACGGGTGGGCGTGAGTAGAAGTGC
>JBBPUC010000725.1:0-12607 GCA_038094375.1 Tubosaeta aff. heterosetosa
GCTTGGCTTTCGCCGACATGAATGGTACCCATGCAAGTCCTTCGTCACCCTGGGAGAGTGCAAGGGCATCCCTGTCGGTGGAGTTGGATTCGTCTCTAGCGTCAGCAAGGCCTTTGTTGGTGAAAAAATAGAGCTCGCAGTATTCGCCTTTGCGAAGCTTTCGCAAGGCGTGGGGGGAAGGGAGAATTGGTATGGCAGTGGACATGGGGACGTCCGCGAACGGGAGGAATTTATTGCGGTTCTTCTTGCGGTCCTCCTGTTGTGCTTGCCGTTCGTCTTCTTCCTCTCGCTGGCGTTGTTCGTTGGCGGCATTCCGCTGAGCTTCCAAGCGTTCGCGAGCGAGAACGAGCTCGGCTTCGACCTGGTTATCCCACTCCGCTCTGTCCAGGGTGTTCTGGGCTTGCCAGATGTTGGTGAGCCTAAGGGCAGCTTGCTCATGGGTGATGCCGAAGTCGTCGACGAAAGTCTGACGCGAGGCTGTATATTTGTCGTCCATGTAGTTCGGCGGGATAGCTTCACGAGGGTTGGCGAGTATAGGCATGATTGGGAATGAGTGATGCGGTGAGTGAACGATAGATACGGAAGACGAAAGCGAAAGAGAGTGAGGGAGTGGAGTACGCTGGACAGGACTGAACGGAACTCTGCAGGATCAGCGTAGTGGGCGAAAGGAGAGGACGACGCGCCCACTCCGATTCTCACGCATAGACTAAAACCTACGCGCGCCTCGTGCCTCAGCTAGCGTAGGCACCCATCATTCGACCACTCTCGCAGTCGGTTTGGAGAGAGATCTTGGGACACATGGATGGTCTACGGTACATCAAGCTGAGCAACGCATTCATACCAAATGGCTTTGTCCTCTCCATTGTCGCTCGAGAGCCTGAGGAGAATCAGAGTGGACAACCCACTTATGCTCGAAATTCAACTTCGCTCGTGCGGGCACTGGAGGCGTTGGAGCTTTACGAGATGTACTTTGTACCTGATGACGATGAGGTCATGCGGGTGGGCTGCATGTCTCAAAAGTCACTCGTTGACGCTCTCTCCACCCGCAAGGGGCTCCAAGATCGATTGTTCCTGACTGAATGCGCGGTCATCAATAGACAAGGGCAACATCTCAAAATTCCCAACTCGCACAAGAAATAGATGGCTGTAGTTCATAATATCTGGTGGGTTTGCATCGCATATCATTCACTTGCCTGACTGAGTCGGATCTCAGCTGTAAATCATATTGACGTATGCAAGTCCAGTGCTTTTCTAAACTTACTGCAGTGTAAAAAAAAGAATACTTGGCGTTTACTGGTGGCGCCGCAGCGAGAGCTAGGCTGGATGTGATTTAGGTGGAGACATTTCTTTATTTTACTTCCGCCAGCGTACAAAGTGAGTGAAATTTTTCTAAAACAGTTAAAGCACAATTGAGAACTTGCTGATGCTCCAGTTGCCTCCGATAATCCTCGGCCTCAGCAACCCGTCTATACAACACCACCCATTCCCCTCCTGGCCCATTTTTACGCTTATATTCTTCCGCCAACCTTGCCTTCTCGTGGGCCTCAAGTGCTAGCGCTCTGGAGAGTCTTGCGGCGCGCCGAGCCTCCATTGCCTGATGTTCCTTTTCCGCGAGTTCTTGTTCCATTACCTTGCAAACCCTTGCGATCTCTTCCTCCACCTGCTTTTTGAAGGACTCTTCTCTCAGCTTAGCCTGTTGACGTTCTTGCTCGAGTTTCACTGCTACCGCTTCTCTTGTCTGTCTCAACATCTCTGACTCACGCGGCCTGTGAAGGTGATCTTTCTCTGCATTATTTTCAGCTTGTTCCAGCGCGAATTCTTCTAGAAAGCTTAGCCTACGTCGCTCCTTCTCCAGACTGAGATATTGTTGTTCCTCTAGTTGCTGGACGCGGACTTCTTCTGCTTCCCAATGAGCTCGAGCTTTCTGCTCTTTCTTGTTGTAAACTTCCTCCAAGGTCCGACGTACAGACTCCGTTTCCTCGAGGATTTGCCTCTGGTATCTTTCCTTCTCATGCTGGAGGGCTTGACTCTGCTTCTCGAGGAGAAGGGCTTGAACTTCGGCTTGACTCTGGCTTGCGAATGCGGCCTCGCGTTCGCGCAGTTCCTGGTCAGCAATAGCCTTTTCTACTTGCTGCCGAGCTCTCCCAATTGTGTCCTCCAAACGAGCTCTCTTGCATTCTTCTTCAGCTAGTCTGGCCATTTCTTCTTCTTCCTTCTCTTCCACCTGGCGCTGGAGATCTGCCTCGAGGGAGAGAAGTCGCTCGCGCTCCGCCCTGATATCTGCCTCATACTCTGCTTCAGCCCATTTCTTCTCAGTCTCAACCCGTGAAATTTGTTGCTGCAACGCGTGCATGTGCTCCTGGTACTGCGCCTCAGCAAGCTCTCTGGCCTTGCGTTCCTCTTCCACCTGGCGAGCCCTCTCTTCTTTTTCATTCAAGAGCTCCGTCTCATGTCGTTGGCGTTCTGTCTGTAATGCCTCAGTCTCTTTGAGAGCTTGAACAAGCTGTTCCCGCAGACTCTCGACCTCCTGCGCATAGCGCCGGTTCTCCTTCTCAATCTCCACGACCCTGGATTCCAGTAGCGATTTCTCCACGTCGAAGTCTGTGGCCATATGCTCTGAATCGCGATTTATGCGCCCAAGTTCCTCCCATTTTCTGTCGAGCGCTTGTCGAAGGTCTACCGTGCTCTCAACACCCTTGGCACCCACGGGGATATCCGTCTCCTCGTTGGGTTTATTGTCATCGTGGTGGTCTTCTGTCCTACACTCCACATCGCGCTTAACATGTACGATCAACTTCTGTGGACTTTCAACCCTGTTTTTGTGTGTGGCAGCCTCCGTTTCTAGATGGAAGATCTTAGGCTCGCCATCATTACGGCCGACCCACTCTTTCCAGATCCGACTGATAATCCCCCCGGGGGGGGGGGGGGGGGGGGAGGGGGGGGGGGGGGAGGGGGAGGGGTCCCTGTGCTTGCTCAGGCGCTCGCACCAAACGAGTAATATTGTACTCACTGATCCTTTATTTTGTTGTGGTTATTGATCTCCCGCACGAGATCACTAAATGCTCTATCAACGTTAACACCTGTCTTAGCCGAAGTCTCGAAAAGTTTGCATTCAAGATCTCTAGCGAGAGCATGGCCCTCTGGACATAAAGTGAGCAAGCAGTGGAATAAAACATGTTAGCGCACCATCTGTGTAAACTTGACGCTCATATTCGCAATCGCATTTATTGGCTACAAGGACGACAGGGAAGGCGTCTTGTCTCTTAACGCGACAGATCTGTTGGTGGAAATTGCTGATGTCGTCGAATGAATGTCGCGATGTGATGGAATAGACGAGGAGGAAACCTTCGCCTGCGTGTATCCATTGTTCACGCAGCATCCTATGTGAAGCAGAGTTGTCTATTTCGCGGCACGACCCGAGTAAAGTGAGCCATACTCGTAATGTTCCTCCCCACTAGTGTCCAGTATGTCAAGTAGAACAGACTTGTTATCGACAACATACTGCTTGTAGTATGAATCTGAAAACAATACAATGAGAGAGTGCAAAAGGGGGGAAGTAACAGAAACCAGGTACCCTCGATGGTTGGGTCGCAATTATGGTTGAAGGCGTTGTGAACGAACTGGATTGTAAGAGCAGATTTGCCAACAACTGGACAGTAAAATTCAGGGAGAAAAGATAGCGAACGAGAGAAGAATACTGACAAGCATGACCAAGAACAACAATCTTGTATGTCCTCGGGGATTGCGCCTGAAACATGTCAGAATGAACAACGGAACGGCACACGCTAGACATTGTTCGTCACGGTGGGGCAGAAGGAACTTCCGGTGTCGCACACAGCAGTGCGTATTCGGACCTGAGCGCCTTCGGAGGCGCCCAGCCTTCAACATTTTGTTGACCTCTATGAGATGATCATTCTGCGCTTGAAGTTACCACACGTGCAATTCCCATTCATGACCCTGAAGCGCTGCGAGCATTCCTCTTGGCTTTTCTCATGAACCTGGAGTGTCAGCTCTAAGATGTCTTGTGATACGTTTCTACCACTGCCTTATGAACCTGTGCAACCACTTCGCTACTCTTTGACCTCTCAACTAAGCGGCTCGCTGATGCACTTTTTTCTACCCTTCCTGCCCCAACGATACCCACGTTCTTCTGACATTTTCATGCGAAAAAGGCATACTCTAGGTGCAGCTTGAGGCATTTTTGCACCTCCAGTCATGCCTCTTCTGTTTTGTGACGGACTCGGGCATCCTGCCGTTATTCACCAAGGCTCGATGTGCGTGCTCTGTTTCCCCTCTCCTCGGTTGTTGTTCCTATTGTGCCGAACAGGAGCCCGAGGCAGGCCAGCGCTCAAGCCCTTCGCCTTGAAAAGCAGAGTCGAGCTCTCAAATAGGGTAAGAAAGGGCTCCTAGAGCAAGTTTCCATCACTCCATCCGACATCACACAACTACGGTACCATGAACTGCATGCGTTATCGGTCGCCTCGTCCATCCCAAACGCTGCTTCGCGTTCACCTCCTTTGACCATGTCGCCAGTAGAGAGGCAGACACCTGTCCGCCAATTTGTCGACCAACAAAAAAGCTATCTGGAGCGCTCTTGTTCATGCCCACTCGCAGGTGTCGCCGTTTGATCGCAGTCTAGGCGGAAGAGATCGCGTTGATGGCATTGGCCATGCGAAGACAAGGTGCCTCCTCGTGTATTACCGATTACTTTGCATGACGCACTTGGAGAGGGTGAGAATATTTCCAATAGCTATGGGGAAACCATTGAAACGCTGAACATTGTTTATTTATTGACATCAGACTCTTTACATTTCGCAGTTGCATTGCGCTTATCCTTTAGCAAAGTTCAAATCATCGTGAAGGTATCTTACATCTCTCTCCTCCCCATCCATTGATAGATTGCCTTGCCCTCGCCCTTGGCACACACATACACGGCCTGGTCACCAGACTATCTCCTCCCTCGATATCTCTGAAAGAAATGCCTCCAGAAAGCGTTGCCTAAAAGTATGATTTCGGGCCTCTTCTGTGTTTCGTTGAGCTTGACTGTCCTGCTCGTTCTTGTGGTGAGCTTCTTCCGAAGTTCGACGCCATATGCGCCCCGTTTCCTCGAAGATTTGCCTGTGATATCCTTCTTTCCTGCTGTGACTTGCAAATGGGGTCTTGCGTACGCGACTCCGCAACTCGTTCAAAACATTTGCCATTTCCTGATGGACTTTCTCGATCTCAATGTCCTGATCGCTTTCTGCAGGTCCGGTCTCTTCTTCTCTCTCCTTTTTTTTCTCCTGGGGCTGAGTATCCTGTTCCGGCCTGTCCCCTGCCTGCTTTGCAGCAGCAGACCTTCTCCTGATTTCAAGCGGTTCCGTCTCTTGATGTAGCGCACGTGGGCGTTCCGGGTGCTGCGCTGCCTGTATGGCCTTGTCCTCTACTTCCAGCTTTGTTTTTTTCGCCTCTCCTTTCGTACTAAAGCGTTCCATCTCACATCGTTTATGTTCGATCTGCAATGTCTTGACCTCTTTGTGAAGCTGGACGACCTGTCTCTGCAGACTCTCGAGCTGCTGCGCATACCAATTGTTCTTGTTCTCCAATTCTGTGATCTTGGATTCGAGTCGTGTTTTCTCTGGCGTGACGGCCGTAACATGCTTTGAGCTGCTCTTTGTGCGCTCAGTCTTTTCCTGTTTGTGGTAGACTTCCTCTCGGAGCTCTCGTTTAGACTCCTTCATAACATCCCCCATCTCTCGACGGAGCTTCTTGAGCTCTTCGATGTGGTAGGTCGCATGCTCTTTCAGGGCGCGATTGAGCTCAGCTCTGACGAGCGTATGGGCCAGATCCCTGCACTCATTTACGAGGTCGCCCTGAATAGGCAACGGCTCAGGTTGTGTATCGATCAGGCGACGCAGGATACCCCACGCGGATGCCTGGGTGCCGTTGTGCCGCAGCAGTCGCGCACCCCTCTCAAGAATGGGCTTGAAATCATTGGTGGCAAGCTTGCGCTCCCGCGCCTCCCCGACTTTGGGGTCGATGTCAGACCACATTGTGGTCACAACAAGGACGTTGCGAAGGGTGGTATCTCTACACAGCTTGCGAAAGATCCGAAAATTGTGCTTGGAGGGGCCACTCGTCCTCTCGTCGGAGATGCGGTGCATATAGATAATGCCAGCAAGCTCTGTACTTTCTCTGTATCTGTGCATCAGTTGGTCATCGCGTTGGGCGCCGACGGGGGAGGGACTTACGTGTTGGAAAGGTAGGCTGCTAGTGACGAGAGGGTATCTGTGTCGGTCACGCACGTCGTGTTGTCGAATCCGGGCGTGTCAATCAAGGTGGCGATGTGCCCGTTGAGGAGAAACGGTTTGGATGTTCGAAGTCCATTACCAGCAGGCAAGTCGGACCTACTGATAAGGTTGATAAACTGGAGAACGGCGATAATCAGTGACCAGGTTTGCATCATCGCTGAAAGCACGTGCAGTCGTTTTACCACTTCCAGTGGTCCCCATTACCCTATAGAGAGCATCATTTTGAGCAGGAACAAGGCTGGATGGTGGGATAAAGACCGTACGCAATGCGGATATCTTTCCCTCGAGGAGCTGGCATTACGACTCTATCCGATAAACTCAAAGTGCAGAATTGAGAACGGTAGGGATTGCGAGGTGAGAGATGATGCCTCTGTGGGCGCGTGTTTATCTTCTGCCTAATAACCCACGCGATGTAAATACTACGTTTTTGACGGGACAACGGAACTTGAACGTCCAAGTTGAGCGCGAGAGACGACCTGTATCGAATACGTACCAAACCTCCAGGCAATTGGCACCAGCATCGTCGTCGACATTAGAGTTGCTGTTAAGCTAGAGTTTGTCTCACCTACCATGTCAATCGTCAGCGATCGTCGAGTCCACGTTCGTCGTAACTGGGCTCATCTTTTTCTAGATATCTCGTGGTACACAGTCTGAGACTACCCTATCTGCGCAATGTCGACGACCCTCGTATCGTGTCTCTTAGCCCATCCTTGCGATCTTCTCTGCAATCGTTTTTCAGAGTTTGTCTGCCACATTTCACCCGTGAACAAGTGCTCAGCCCCATTGTAATCTCGCAGAACGAACAGTTGGGAAGCAAATTTAGCGAAGACTTTCAGGATTCTGGGTGTGCCAAGGAGAGCCCGGTCTCGTCCCGCCTTCCATTCCGGGAGCTAGCACTAGCTCGCTCTTCGCCATAATTCCTGTTCTGTCCTCCTCGCTTGGTCTCGTAGACACTGCAGATGCAGTCCACATTTCTACCCAGTATGTCTATCATTTTCACATTCCACAGAAATCAATGTGTTTTATAGGTCGGGTGGCATGTACATGCGGGACGCCCTCGAGCTTGTGTGTCGCAAGTGCAAATTAGCGAATCCATAGTGTGCACTTATCCTCAGTAGCGTCGATATTTTGATCTATCTGGATCGCACCGCGTCGCTCGAAGGTAAACGTGAACTCACGCTCAATGGTTAAGAGGTTTATGCTCCCTTAAACGGGTATCGGACCCGAAACTCGCGCTACACGGGCAACTTGTCCCAATGTGCGTGAGATGTGTTGCCCAGTTTCACCGCATTAATCTTTTTGTGTTAGCGTCTATCTTCAAGAGAATATGCACACGGGTTGCACCTCGGTGTCGGAACAGTAGTGCCGCACACAAAGTATGCCCTTCATTATTTTGTTTCGACACCAATCTGATGAGAATACAGAGATATACGGTATATTGCAATATCCTTGTGCTGGCTCGGCAAGAATCCGCGCTTGCCATTGATGACGCCCATGTTCACGTGAGTACAGCTGATCAGCATTGTACTGCTATCCGATCAGCGCACGTAAAGATCATGTGCCTGACAACAAGACCAAGGCGGCGTTTGACAGCGGCAAACCGCTCTCGTTCCACGTCAAGAGCGTTGTGGTGTGCCAACAGTCACAAAAAACATCGACGTTGTTCAAGATTTTGAAACAGCAGAAATAAGAGATACGACTTTGAAGCAGATAGTGGCCAAGTTGGCAGACGACTTACACCTTTGCCGCTTTTAATCCCGGTGACAGCCGAAATCGTCCAAGCGATCAAATCTCTCGAAGTATTAGTATTCTTTTACCGCCCGCCATTCGAGACGGAGCAATCATACCTGATTACCGGACCCTTCAGGCCCCGGATTGATATGGCACATCATGATTTATCTCACCCTCTTCCGATTTTGAGTACTATTTCCCTCTTGATGCATTCTGTCATGTTCCGGTCGGCGACTGATGCACTGGACGCTGTTGATAATGAAAATGTCCATTGGCATGCGATGTCTTAATGAGATTCATACAACCTGTTCAACTCGATTGTAGGGCGAGGGCAGACATGTTTTGGTTGTCTGCTCGCACGTCTTAACTCCGCATATGATTTATGTAGCACCCACCAATAGGACAAAGAGCCACCTTTTTGATTCCCTTCCGCCGTTAGATATAGTATGTGACCCATCTAGTTACTGTTCGTTGGTGCTAACTAAGTTTTATATCTCAAATCCATGGTTTCCAGCTTGCAGCAAGTTGTCACAGACATCCAGCAGGGCAACTATGTCGGTCGTAGGTGCTTTGCTGTATCAAGTTCAATAAACACTAATCTTACTATTTCTTAGTGGTTGTCCTTCAAGTACTGCAGTCGGTTATGATTACAGTAAGCAACCCGTGTTTTAATACGGCCCTTATCCTCGGATTTTCGAATTCTCACACTTTCAGATGAGGTACACACTCATGTTACCAGAATCCCATTAGCTAACGAGGTTTGAAGGTAGAATTCATATGGGTCGGTGGTTACGGTTCTCAAACAAATCAGGCTAACGTCCTAATTTGGTTGCAGAGGCAGCGTTGGACACTCGTGTCTACGCTGTTTCTTTTTTGTGAGTATCTTCCCCAGCCGTGGGATGTCATGCTAGGCCGACCAATGTTAAATTTCAGATTCGACATTCTGGACTGTGCGCTATCATGTATAGCTTTTCTTCTTGTAACACGGATTGATTCTAACCTGTTATTTTTCAGAATTTCCTCCCTTGGTATATACATTCAGACTACCTCTGTTTGTGGGCTAAGACAGCGTAATGACAGATGCAAGTACTTTTCTTCCCGGTCCTGCGCAGGTAACGTCTCAATTTATTGATCAAAGTCACTGATTCAGCTATATTCAGGTGTACATACCTATCCGTCATTTTACACATTGACAACGATTCTGAATGTTTCATTGTTCCTGGAAGTTGTGAGCCTCACGCGAATTAATCCAAGCTCACTCTGCATATCTTTTTTTCCATTGTGTTGTGCTTAGCACTCAAGCGAGTTCCCTAAGTGTGTGAGACAATTTCGTGTTATGCACCATATCAATCTTCAAATCATATAGCGGCCATTGCACACGTGCTTGACTCCTCGTTTGTGTGCAAGCATCTACTTCTGTCATTGTCATCGAAGTCGCACTCATTATCCAACTCGCTCTCAGTATTCTCATGTGTCTTCATTGTAATTCAATTTTTAGGGAGTCACACAAAGCGTACAGTCTGGTGCAACCCAACCGTTACATGAAACTCCTCATAGGAGAAGGCATACTTTACTTTCTCACGTGGGTCTTTATCTTCTTTGTCTTCCTTCATGACTTTAACAACAGGATAGCGTCCTTACATATGCATCCATCAATGTTTTGTTGTGGTTCGACGTTCCTACGAGCTTGTGGGTGTACGTGCCAGAAACCGTGCCTATGTTTACACTCGTCGCCCGATTCACGCTGAGCTTGCGGGAACTTTACGCGAATGATCTTCGCGGGGGACATGGAAGTGGCATTAATGCTGCATTCGGTTTCACCTCTACTGGGGATGGTCCCGCTGCTAGTGTGATAGTATTCGCTGACGCTGGCCAAAATGGGAGGTCAGATGGTAACAATGAGATAGTGATGGAAGAAAGGATAATTCATGATGATGCATGATGGCCAGTGTGCATTGTTGAATACGAATTCCCGCGATCTTGTACTTTTACGATGTATGTTATTTATTCAAAATCGAAAACGATCATGTGTGCTGAATAACGAACACCATACCCACCAGTCTTTCAGTCTGATGTTGAACTTTCTGATCTCTCGCACGAGATCATTGAATGTCTCATCAATGTTGATGCACTTCTTGGCTGAGGATATCGATAAATGTGCAACCTAGATGTTTGGCGAGCTTACAGCCCTCCGGTGGGTGGATACAGGGTGAGTATGTTACGACAGAAAAAATGTCGTACCGTTCATGCCAACCTGACGCTCATGTTCGACATCGCATTCGTTGGAAACGAGGGTGTCAAAGAAGGACCTCTGGCCCTTGAGGCGAACGGTGCGTTGGTGAAAGTACTGATTTGCTCGAATGAATTTCATGAAGTGCTGGAGTAAACAAGAAGGAAGCCTTTGCTTGAGCAAATATACTCGTGCATGACCCTAAGCAAAGTAGAGATCGACTTTTCTGAGACACGACCGATGCATAGTGTGCATGCACTCCTCCCCTCCGCTAGGGTCCAGAGTGTCGAGCAGAGCAGTCTCATCGTCGATAACACACCGCTTGCGGTACAAGTCTGAAAACAACGTAATGAGAGTGTGCTGAGAAAGAATAAGCAGAAACGAACCCTCGATGATCCGGACATACCCATCGAGGAACACGCTTAGAACAAACAGTTCGATGAGCACGGATTTGCCGACACCTGTTTAGCCAAAGTCACGAGGAAAACAGGGAGAAGGAAAGGAGAATGATGGGCACGACCCGGACCGAGGAGAACGAGCTTGCATAATTTGAGGGATTGTCAGGATCGAGGGCGAATTGAAAGAAAAACGTGCGCACTCCAGACATTCAAGGGAGCGACCACAGCATGCCTTTCTTGTCGTCCGATATCGTCACGAATGTCGTCCCGCCTGGTGGAATGTCGACCGTCTTGACGGCTTTGATCTCATTCCACACGGCCACGATCCATCTGCCGTCTTGCGAGGTCGCGATGCTGCAAACAGCACTCCCCACACGGTCGCTGGCCAGGAGGTCAATACATCGATGGAGGACCATGACGTTCCGACCTCCTGGCCATCCTCCGTACTCTGATACCGAATCTTCCTGTCGATGTCGCACTCTGAGTAACGATTTCGACTGGCCTCTGCTCGATGATGCTGGAGGATTCCCAGTGGTTCGCCTCCAAGTGCGTTTTTCTCTTGGCAGTCTCGCCCTCCTTACCTTGAGTTCCCGTTGGTTCGTCGTCACTCGAGGACTTTACTCCTCGTCAGTACTGCCCTTTGGCTGTCTTTCCTTTCTCACCTTCGATTTCTGTTTACTCATTTTGCTATAAAACAATTTAGCCGTTCCCTTTCTTCTCATCAGTGTTGCCCGTGTCGCTGACTCACCTTTAATTCCCGATGCTTCCCCCGGTTGACTGTTACTTATAGAAGGCTCTTTACCCCTCCGTCAGTGTTTCTCCTCTCCGATTGACGCGCATCTTACTATCTTTGCTACACAGAAACCCTTTGCGAAACATACTTGCTCAAGTGTTGGCTGAAGAGAAGAACGCCATGTTGCCTCATTGGAATCCGTGCACGCGAACCCTTGCACTCCGAGTGCGCGTTCGTAAGTAAAGGGGGAAGCTAATCTTGATATGGCCTGACTTTATTCTCCCATTGGTCTCACGAATGTAGACTAACGCGTAGTCTGATGATCATAGACAACCTTTCTCTTCATTCTGTCCACTCTTGATGATGACAGTCGCCATGGGGGGCAATACGGACTGTCCCATCACGATGTCTGTTGTAGAGATTTGCGAAAAGTGGGCGCCGCAGGTGTCTACTGTGACTACTAGCGTCAGTCACGTTGGACATCCACATCTTCCATCTCATTTTGACTTCGCCCTGCAGCGCCCATTCCGCTCGAGGGTGGCAGCTCTCTTCATGTCCACGATACTTTAAGCGCACCTTTTAGTTCACATCTGGCAGTCTAGTCCTAGGTGGGGGCGCTTCAGCTCTATCTTTATCTTGATTCGTCCTCTCATTACCCTGCTCTGAATGGAGGGTAAGCAAGGCCATACTATATGATGACGAGTTCCCATTGAATTCGCTGGCCTTTCCTGGTGAAGCGTAGCAATGGAGCAACCCTAGCGCTATCTGAGTTCTCGACTCCCTCGAATATAACGTGCAAGTATGGGACAGGCCCACCAGAGGTGTCATGTGCTCAAAGCGTATCTTTGCCTTGGAGAGCCGACAATCTGTTCACGCATATGAGCTGAGGGGGCTGCAAACTCAAGTACGACACGGAAACTGCTCTGGCCGCTTACACGGGCGTGTGGCCTGCTTGGTTCGCATCGCACCGCATGGACACGGTCATCGACATGACGCCCACGTTTGCTCACAAGGTATCTACCCACCTGCATTCTTCGCAGGCAGTAACCTGTGCGTATGCCTGGCACGGCACACGCGCCGACGTGCCATGCGCTTGATGTCCCTCGTAGGGCAGCCGTGTCTATTTTTTATTTTGGTCCAGTGCGCCATATATCCGGTTGCGTGTCCCCGGCCTTTTCGTTCCTGACATGCCACGCCGCGTGGGGGAGGTCTATCGGAGAGCAAT
>JBBPUC010000726.1:0-12602 GCA_038094375.1 Tubosaeta aff. heterosetosa
CGTGGTGTGATTATTACGACCACACTTGGCGCATTTTTGTATCGGAGCTGGCTTAATCATGTTGGTGTGGTTAGCGGAGGGCATGTCGGATATGCGATTGGTAAGAGAGGAGTTGTTACAGTTTCATTATTTTCACCTTCACATTTCTCTTCTTATCTTATCTTCTTTGTTATCTTATCACATCAGGATCTTATCAAGGGTCACAGCCATGCTGAGCAGTAAGTGCTGACTTGATACGAGTTACAGCCAGGCTGTGCCATAAGAGCTGACTCACTTCCGATCCGATCTTTGACTCATGTCGAGTCACTTTCATTTCACATGAACACGTTTCACGTCTTATCTATGACACGCCTTCTATCTGGGCTGTGTCTTATCTCTTATCTTTCTTATCTTTGACTCATTATGACTCACACTCTTATCTCGGCTGTGCCACAGCCTTACACACGTTTCACTCATGTTTCTCATTTCCGTGCTGTGCATGGCTATGCCTAGGGTTGAGGGTATTTCCATATTAGTGACTCATCAGTAGATTTGGTCACAACATGTACATACAGTAGAGGTAGTATATAGAGGTCAAGGGCTTGCCTGGGTTTGCCCCCAGTCAAGTTCACTTGGAGTTTTCCTTCAACACTCCTTGTGATATTCTATTGTTTGGTCCTCTAACCAAGGCCACCCTTCTGCAGTCAAACCTTTGCTGGTTGAAGTTGTTTCAGGAGTGAGCAGAGGAGGGTTGGTGGGTCTGAGTACTCTTCCTGAGATTATATTCCCGTAGGATGCTAGCAGAGATCTGATCAGGAACAAAGTTTGCGGGAGTCACCATGTGGACAAGTGTTGACACCATCCTGGAGTATCTAGAGGGCAGTGCATTGAGGATTATCATGGAGGAAATTGTATCAGGAAGAGATAAGCCAGCTGTTTCAGCTCAGTGGAGGAGACCCTGAATTTCCAGTAGTTGGGATGACAGCTCCTTATCAGAGTGGAAGTGGAATCGGAGTATGTCCTGGAAGATGATGAAGTATCCAGAAACATCCGTGGGCTGATAAAGATTACGGATATGTTCCCAGAGTTCCTTGGCAACAAATAGAGTGATGATGGTAGCTGTGCTGCCAATAGTGACATTTTGAGGGGTGTGTACAAAAGGAATGACACTTTGGAGTGCCACTGGAAGATAAGCATTGATCAGAGCATATGCTTGCTGATCCATGTCAATCCATGTCCTTTTGGTGACATCATCTGTCTGTTCATGCCATTTGGATGTTCCATCGACAATAGTCCATGCATTACATAGGACTAGGACATTCCGAAGTTGAGAAGACCAGTCGGGATAGTTAGTCGGACCCTGAAGGATTTTGATCTGAGATGTGATTTCTGATCTGATTTTGAAGGTAGCCATGGTAATAATCTACCAAGGGAAGAAAGTGGCAATTGAAATAGGGTTTGGGAACTGTAACTGAAAATCAGTATGACCATATTGGGTTTGACATGTGTCAATCTTGTTTAGTGCATCAAAGATCTGTGCCTTGGCCTCCCTAATAAGGAATCTCCATTCCTTCTTCTTATCTTGCTGCTTTTCTCTTTGTGCAATCTGATTGTCGGTAGGGTTTCTCCACTTCTAATTCTCTATCCATGGAAAGTTCCCTTTTTGATCCAGAAAGAAGATATCCCATGTTTCCTCATTATCTTGGCACTATTGTGATACCGGTCGGTTTTGTGCAACCATGAGGAATTCATTAAGATCATAATCATTGGATAACCAATGATAGTTATGGATCCTTCTTCCTTTGTTGGATTCAAAATATTTAGTAGTACAGGAACGAAATGAAGTCACCGGAATGTTCTGCGGAGCGACATATAGGTACAAAAAAGTCCCATAGAAATCAAAGTCATCAGGATCGTCTGTAAGGTAGTCTCCTAAATAGTACTCCCTAGTAAGGACCTGTTGGTCCCTTCCGATTGGTTCTACGTATGGAACACCATAGAACACCAGCAGCAGTCAAACTCTCGGCATCGGCACGAGAAATTCATCCATGTTCTCCTCTACTGTGAGAAGGAGTTTGGGGTACTGGCGTGTGAATTCTCTGTACGGGATGTGGAGATTCATATCATCTAGGAGACTCTTGATGTATGACTCTAACTGTGGTGTTGCCATCTAATTGGAGATCTGGGATTTTGGAATTGGTGTGGAAAGGAGAAAAGAAGACGGGATAAGGAGTTGGAGTGTGGACTGATGGTTGGGATGGTCTGGCTTCTAGGATGGAACATTGCTGCTGGACTTGTTGTTCCAGCTGGAGGATTCGACGTTGTAGGAGTTCCATATGGGCCCGTGTTTCATACAGGTCCTGATGGGTATTGGAAAGAAGAGAGGTGGCCTGGTGGAGATTGCTGGTGATGTTTGAGAGGCAAGATCGGAGGGCGTCTTCAACATTTCAATATTGGCCAATCTTTTCGTCCTTTTGTTGGATCATTTCGGCTAATCTGTTGATACTATCCATGTGAGCATGGATTCAAGATGTGAGCCCCTCAATGTCAAGTTGCGCATCTGTGTAGTTGCACTCAGTGTGATGGTATGTGGTAGTGACCGCTGTCCAATGGGCGTTTTCCAAGTCCTTCTTGTATTTGTTCTGATGATAGTCATCGAATAGGGAGTTCCATTCCCAGATAGTCATGACATCCCAGAGGGAAGTCCGCTTGTTCCACTGTGGAACATGGTCCAGCTGCTCAATCTGGTCAACCCATTCTTGAGTGTTCTCATTGAAGAACAGATTGTTAACACATTCTTGGGTGTTCAAATGGATGGGGAATGGTTCGATGATTGAACCAAGAGTGATATAGGGTCGGAGTAATCTCCGCTTCTCTAGGTTGAGTCTGACTGCATTGGAGATAGTGAACTGCTTGATCTCCAGAAACTCCTTGTCATCTAAAGAAAGAATTTTGTATCCTTGATTGTGAATATACACCACCGGAGTGTCATGGTACGATTCACCAGTGGTGTCCAGCCAGCCCCTGTAAGAAAACTGAATAGCGTCTCGTCCCAGTACACCATTCCGCTGAGTCTTGTGGAGATCCACTTCAGGTCATGGATCCCTAGCTCGTTGGCTTCAAACTTCCTATACATTTGTGCCACATCAATTTCTAGACATGAAAGGTCAAGCTCTAGGAGATAGGTGTGTCGATCTGTGTGGTTGAATGGGAAGGGAGTGTTATGAATTTGATGAGCCAGTAGTGGAAGTCAGTCTTGTATGATGTACTGGGGAACTCCCACCAGGATATGGGGTTCTCAGAGTGTTCTGTCCAGATACTCAACAAGGTCGATGACATTCAGCAGCTCCTGCTGATGGTGATGAGGACGAGTTGGAGCCAGAACGAATGAAATGACCCAGTCGAATGTATGGTCATCTACCAGGATTCTCTCGCGAGGAATAGGGGAGTAAAAAGATACTCCCTCATGAATGTCCCCTTTAGGGATTGGTAGGGACCTCTGGATTCTGGGGTTGATCCGGGCAGAAGTGAATGGTGGATCAGAGGCGAGTACTGATGCGACTTACCAATGACGGGGTGGTTGGGGCCATTGGACCGGATTCAGGTATGGGTCCTCTTGAAGGTCTTCTTGAGTTTCCAGACTGTCCGGAATGTCGTCCTGAGCTTCTGGATTGACTTCTGGAGCTTCTGGTTCCAGTACTTGTAGCACCTGGAGTACTTCCTGCATGACAGACTCATCTGCATGGAACTTCCAGATACTGAAGTTCCAGTTCTGTGTTGGTCCCCTTGTACATCTCCCGCATCTCGTCCAGCATCCAGCGAGTTTGAGCCATCGCCAGAGATTACTGAAGAGTCCTATTGTACAGGACCGGCGAATTGTGGAGCTGTAGGGATGCCATATGGCTGTTGTTGTCGGAGGTGTTGGACACGGAATAGTTCATTAAAAACATGATCTCAGAAGTTACCAATGAGGGTGTTTATATAATTGGAAGCAATATAGTCAGAAGATGCAGATGGTAGCAGAGGATAGTGAGGATGATCTGGAGGTGGAGGACGATTTAGACTGGAGGGAGGAGTAGTTGGAGCAGTGATGAATATCTCAGTAGAACAAGGAGATGCTCTTGGACTGCAAGGATCGGAGATAGGAGTTTTGAGCAGTGTTGGAAGCTGTTCCAATGAGTAGACCGGAGGTGGTTCCTGTGGGCTAGGGAGAATTTTAATCTCCTCTTGGGTCTCAGCAGTAAACTGCTGGTTCTCACCTTGGTGCAAAGTGGATGTCCCAGATGTAGCACCAGAGGGTGAAGATAGAGAGGGATTAACAATAATAGAAGTGGGAAGACGGATACGTGCTGATTCAGGAGGTGGAGTCTCTGGAGCAGCATATGTGAATGGATGAGCAGAGTTATATTGTTCTCCTGAGTATAGGAGTGTTTGCTCTATTCTCTGCACTTCTGCCATGGGAATACCAGGTGTTCCATTCCAGAATGTTCTGTAATAGAAACAATGAATTCCAGGTATGGGATTATAGATCTGATACTCCGGTTCTTCCCAAGATTAAGTTTGATCAGCAATGTCACCAGACACAGATGATGCAACAAGAGTGGGGGAGATAGGAGGATCTAGGTTACTTATGATGTTGGTTTCGTAGATCTCGACAGGATAGTTAGCTCCTCTGTGGGATAGCTTGACTGTAAATAACCGTCGATTAGTGCCTCCAATAGTAGCTTCATAAGAGAGTATAGGATTGGACATTATAGCACCAAGCATTGTGACCAGCATGTTAGGAGTGTGTGCACTGTTTTGCCAGCCTCGGGCATCCTCGACATAGCCGGTGGTAAGTAGAGATGTATGCTCCAAAAGGAGTCTAATTACATGCCCAACTTCTAACTCCTGAGCATATCATTCGGATAAAGCCTCAAGCTCCACTCGTGCCTGAGATCAGGTAGACATGTTGAATATATCTGGAGACAGTAGTTGCAGCCTATCGATCTAGGCAGGGCTCATAACCTAACGGGAATAGGTTATGCTAGTGGCTATATCCTGCTGGGTGTGTAGTGATAGCGAAGGGATTGTCAAGTGTGAGACTCACTTGACTTGAGAGAGTGAAGCTCAGTAAGGTATTGGACTGTAGTCCAGGTTGTAGGATTGAACGATAAGGGCTAAGCTGTATAGCCAGAAGCAGGAAAGGGGACTTGATTGATCTGTGATCTAATCAAGGTATAGGAGGATAATCTGTATGTTATGTGCTGTGCACTATTCTTTTGATAGCCCTACCTAACTGATCTATTTATATGTAAAGATAGTGGCTATGTCAGATAACCATAGATAGAGTGACATAGCAGTTAGGCAGTATGCATAGCCCTTAAGACAATGCATACCTGTGTGTACCTATGCTATACCTGTGCTATGCACAGCTAATGGGTTGTGTGTACAGCCCTGTGAGTCATATCTAGTCAGTGTGAGTCAGTATGACTCAAGCACAGTTACTATGATATCATAGATAAGATATGATGTCATTATCAGTCATGAGTCTAGATGAGCGTCTATACAAGACTATGTATGACCTAGACCTTGATCACATGTGTGATCAACTAATCAGTCTAAGTGTTGACCAATTAGATAACTGATTAGTTAGTGTTTTAGAATCTGTGTCCTAATTGAACACTACCATTTTGTCACATACCAATCTCCCTCTGATACCAAGATAACACTAATGCTGCCTACCCTTTCCATCTACCAGAATATATATTTAAGGCAGAGCATGCCATGCATGTTCTCACACTGTTGCATCTTTCACCTGATCCCATACTCTCAATGATGCTCTTCTAGCAGGCTAGACGACATACTCTCTTATGGTCAAGTTTAGTGCTAAGTGGCGATCTAATTGTTGAAAGGTAGAGGGCACAAGGCCATGCCAGAGGCTAGTGCACAGATATAGATACGCTCACTTACTTGCTTGGAACTGAGTGGTTCAAGTAAAAGTCTTGTATTAGAACTCAGATGCTGAGTCTGAACTAAATAGTGAATTGACATGTAGCTTACATAACTACACATCATGTGATTCGTAAGTCGTTTCACATCTGTAGTGTGAAACATCAACACTCCTCCATGCTTAGTATACTATGGATATGCTAGCATATAGAAAGAAATGTAAACTACTCATCCGCTCAATTTAAACAGGTAAAGAAATAAGTCCAAGTAAGGAATGAAATTTCTCAAATTTCACAAATCCTAGATTCTTCGTAAAGATATCCACTGGATTGTCATCACCATCAATGTAAAAGATTTCAATGTCTTTACTGATGACGGCATCGCGAATAGAGTGATATCTAATGCAGATATGGCGAGTAGCCTTTTTGTTTACAGGGTTTTGAGCCGTAAAAATGGCACCCTGATTGTCCGCACAGAGAGGTATGGGCTTGAGATTATATCCCAATTCGCCAAACATCTGTTTGATGCCGATAATTTGATTACAGCATGTGGACATTGAAATATATTCAGCTTCTGTGGAAGAGGTAGCTGTGACCTTTTGTAGATGTGACTTCCACATGAAAGCTGTGTTCGCTAATTTCAGGAAATATCCTGTTTGCGAGTGAGAAGTATCCAGATCTTTGCCCCAATCTGAATCTGAACAGCCCATTAGGCCGGAGTCACTTTTTCCATCATACATCAGGGTAAGATTCCTGGTGCCGATAAGATAACAGCAGATGTAAAGTGCTCTGTCTAGGTGATATTTAGACGGATTGGCAGATTGACGGGCAAGCTGTGTAACAGCATATACAATGTCGGGTCTGGTACCGAGCATTAAATAAAGAAGGGATCCGATGACAGTCTGAAAACGCGTCCGTAATTCAGTGTCAATAGGTTTGGTGTTCTTTGTAGGAACGTATCCCTGTGGTAGTGGCGTGCATGTAGATTTGACATTTGACATACCACAACGCTCTACTACTTTGTCAAGATATTCGCTCTGATCTAAATAGATCCAGCGATTAGTTCGATCATGGCGGATTCTCATTCGCAGAAATTCGTGAGTTTCGTCTAGATCGCGGCATTCCCAACGTTTCATGAATTTTTGTTTGAGTTGATTAACTTCTTGTTGGTTTGCGCCACAAAAGAATGTGTCATCGACATATACGATAACAAATATTTTGGATTTGCGATAAACATAAACTCCTGCTTCAGAGTAGATCGCTTTGAATCCAAGTTCTATCATGGATTTCTTTAGTTCCTTCCACCAAGTGATACTGGCTTGCTTAAGGTCGTATAGAGCACCTTTAAGGTGGAGGACTTTTCCTTTCATTTCGGGTGAAGCAAACCCTTCGGGAAATTCCATGTAGATTTCTTCTTCCAGTGGACTGTAGAGATATGCAGATCTCACATCAAGTCCGGTAATATACCAGTCTTCAAGAGCGGCGAGTGCAAGCATCATTCGCACAGTCTCAAATCGGACTACTGGGGAAAATATCTCATCAAAATCGATACCTTTGATCTGAGAGAATCCTTTCGCTACTAAGCGAGCACATTTACGACCATCAGGTTTAACATCGAAAACCCATCGATTTCTGATAACCTTGCGGTTAGCTGGTCGATCTACCACTTCATAGACTTTGCGATCTTTTAGAGTTTGTAACTCTGCCATACAGGCTTCGCGCCAAAGCTTTTGTTCAGTGGGTGGTAATGCGAGGATGTCTTTGTAAGACCATTCGCAATAATTTGGTTTATCTTCATCGCTGCCATCATAAGGAATAGCGTGAGAGCAAAGAAATTGAGCCAATTGTACTCCTCCTTCCCGGGTGAGACGTTCAATCTCTTCATCAGGGGAAGTTTTGTGAGCTGGCTCCTCAAGTGACGATGCAGGCGGAACGTCTACACCGGGAACCTTTGGCTCAGTTTGGCTTGTCAACTCATTCCATTTGGAAGAGGATTCTACATCTCTAACCAACTTGGTAGAATGTCTATTCTCACCATAGACATTTCCGGGCCTCATAGGGACTTTACGTTCTCTATGGGAACGTCTAGGGAGAGGTGGAGGTCATCTGGGGAATCCTCTGAGGAGGTGTAACAGGGGTAGGTTGAGGAATTGGACTAGGTGTCTGAGTGTGAGGTTCCTCAATCTCTTCGGGCTCTGATATGGGATCTGGCACCGGAATCGGATGTTCGCGGGTAGAGCCATCTGGGATTTCAAAATCATCATCAGAATGGCATGGGTTTTCCGCAGAATGTGGAGTACGACGGGGAGTGGAAACTGGGTTGTGTGGTTTAGCACTTGAACACTTTGGAAAGAGGTGTTCATCAAAAACAGCATGTGCAGCAGTGAAAATAGAATTATTAGGTCACATGAACACCATATTGGCATCATTGGTGAGTGAAACACCGAGGTAGACCATAAGCTGCGAGTGAGGGGCAAGTTTGCCTCCTGCACACTGAAAAGGGGCTAAGTGCACATAGGCACCACAACCAAATACTCGAAGATGAGTGATGTTAGGTTGTTCTCCAGTCAGCAACTTGAAAGGAGTTTTCCAATGCAATCTCTGATTAGGGGTACGATTGTACACATGAGATGCGTGATATACGGCAAATTCCCAGTATGAGGGAGGTAGGCAGGCGTGTAAACGCATAGCCTGTGCCTTGTCCATTAGGGTACGAATGTGCCTTTCAGCTCATCCGTTTTGCTGAGGGGTATGTGGAGCGCTTTGATATATGTGAATACCTTCATTTCGAAGCATTTCATCAAAAGCTTTTGATTTGTATTCTCCTCCAGCATCGGACATCCAGCCTTTGATTTCGGCTTTGTACTGTGTCTGGACATATTTGATAAATTGTCTTGTAGCGTGAATCGCTCCATCTTTAGTGCGCAACGCTGTCAACCAAGACATAGACGTAAAATCGTCATAAAAAATGATAATGTATTTGCTCTTATGATATGATTCAACCTCAAAAGACTTAAGATCTGAATGAATCAGTTCAAACAGCTTTTCAGTGTGTCTTTGTGTATGAGGGAAAGAGCGATTAGATTGTTTGCCTAGTTGGCAATCAGGGCAAACACACTCTTCCGCAGGTATTTCTACCGCAGGAAAATCTTTAAGATGTTTTTTGCCGGCACGTATTACTTCTTTTGAAGGATGACCAAGTTGGCAATGGAGTAAGTCATAGTCAATAGACTGTAAATTTGTGTTTGACTTCACTCGGACTGTGGGTGCACGGACAAAATACAAAGTGGATCCAGGATGTGTATGGAATTCCACAAGTGTCTTTTTGTGAATGTTATGCCAGAAAGCAATAATCCCTTCACGAGTTTGCACTACTAAATGCTTATCTT
Organism: Tubosaeta aff. heterosetosa; assembly: GCA_038094375.1. Taxonomy (NCBI): domain Eukaryota; kingdom Fungi; phylum Basidiomycota; class Agaricomycetes; order Boletales; family Boletaceae; genus Tubosaeta; species Tubosaeta aff. heterosetosa. Next base: position 9,299 of record JBBPUC010000726.1, read on the forward strand.
TGAGCAAAGTGCTCATTGAGACAAGTTTAACATTTGTTGTAGGCATATATATCATAGGCGATAATCGCACTAACGATCCTTTCCAATTGATAATAACGGTGCCTTCACCAAGAATATTGGCAGGTCCGTTGGCTGTATGTGTGATTTTGGGCTTTTTAAATGGAACATATTCGACAAAATCCTCAAATTGATATGTAAAATGTGCTGATGCTCCCGAATCAAGGAGCCACATATCATCTGATATATCAGAGGATGCCAAACAAGTTTCATACAGCGTAGACTCAGGTACTGGTTCGCTACTAGAAGAAGACGAACATGATTCATTGTCTCAATCATCGCTATCTACTGTAGATGACATTGCGAATAATCTATCTACATCTGACTGTGAAATCAGATGAGAGTCAATCAACAGTTGCGAGAAATTAGGGACAGACCTTGGGTCAGCCTCAAAATCAAAAAACTCATCAAAGAGTTCTTCTTCACGTTCATCGCGCAGGTATTCATCATAGAATGCGGCGAGGGGGTCTTGTTCGAATGGAACATTGAAATGGACCGGAAGGTCCTCTTCTTTGTATTCCTCCCCTAGCGAAACAGTATCGCTATCGGGGGTGGTTGGGAGACGATCAAAGATACATCAGGCATGTTCAGGAATAGATGGCACGGCAGCAGTGGCCATCAGCGAAGGCAAGCACACACGAGGGGCGCGAGGAGATGGGGCGAGAGGAGTCAGGGCAACGGTGGTGGAATGACAAGGTGGAGTCACCAGGGAAACCTCCAGAGGGATAAACAGGACAGTGGAGACTTGGACTTCCTCGTCCTCGAAATCTGGGAGCTCCTGTATAGACGCCACTGGCGTCAAAGTATCGATGCGTTCCATAAGATGGAGACACTTGAGGGGAGGTCCCGAGAGGTTGAGGTTGGCATTGGCAACCCGATCAAGGTTGCGAACGGTTTGAGGGGTCAGGGTCACACCGATCCGATGCGCGAGATTAATCGATCGCTGCGTTTGCAGAAAGGCCGGAGGGCCGTAGTGAGTGGAGCCCATTATGTGGGCGGACATGCAGGGGTCGACGGCGGGATAAGATGGCAGAGGTGGTTGCGGCAAGTATATGGGGAATGTCGAGGTAAAGGCAAACGAGGCCTCGCCAGAATTGGCGTACTGAATAGCATGCGCTTACTGACGGGCTTTCCCTCTTTTGGAGCGGTTGCTCCGGTGAGTGTTCTTTTGCTCTGATGAGGAGCCACTCTCCTGGGGCTGTTGCTTGTTCTTGCCTTTGTCCTTCGGAGCGGACGACGATGGGCCGGACTGCTGCTGCTGCTGGGAGAAGTTAGGATCTCCCTGCTTACGTTTGATCGCCGTAATTTTTTGCGCAGACGGCGCACGAGTATTCTTGCCGCGAGCAGCATGCTGTTGCCATGCGAGTATGGCGGATTCCTCAAGCTTGGCCATGGTGACGAAAATGGAACCAGGGCCGGTGGTAGATTCGACGACTTCTTCTTCCTCTTCTTCAGCCTGAGCAGCCGTGCCTCGTGCTGAAGATCCCAGAGCAGGCTTCTTCACCTTCTTCATGGAAACCTTGATTTCCTCCTGGGAGGAACGCTGGGAATCCATGTTGAGGAGCTGGGCCATAGTGTCCATATAGGACAGAAGTTTCGACATGGTGATCATCACCTGGATGTGTTTGTCGATGGGGTATAGGAATTCAGTGAGGCGGGCGAAATGCAAATTGATTTTTGCGAAGGATGTCGCGGGATGGGTCTTCTCCAGGATGACCGTATCCATGAGCGCTTTGAACTCAGTATAGACAGTGGCGACGGTAGGCTTTGAGTAAGCCTCCTCAAGGCCATCCCAAATGGCCTTAGCGCTCTGGTTACCTTCCCAGCGACGAGAAAGAGCTGCGTTGAGTTTCAAGACGATGTTGCCTATCGCCATCTGATTCTTCATCTCAAAGTCGTCCTTGGTGGCGTCACTGTTGAGGCAAACGCCAAAGAGTCCAACAGACTGAAGGTAGGCGCACATCTTGGGGCGCCAGGTCAAGAAGTTGGGACCAGAGAGGACGGGGATGGTGTTGAAAACAGAAGAGATCTTGTTGGAAGACGACATTGTTGGTAGAGTTTTTGGAAGATTGGTGCGAGGTGAAGCGCAAGTAAGATTGTCTAGAGGATGACGCGTCAGTAATGTTCTGTAAGAGAGAATGAAACGCGCAGTCAGAGCCTCTGACTTCTACCAGCATAGCGACCCCATAGGATCTCTAGCAACATCATCAAGGGCGTAAAAACGCGCACAAGAGATGGGTATTTTCCGCACACCATCTCGGCGTGAGAACGCACAAGAAGTGGCGTACTTTTTGCTCAAAAAGCAGGCGTAAAGACGCACACACTTTTGGTGTTGAAGACGAGCGTAACAGTGAGCTGCAGGGCTCATAACCTGTTGAAAGGTAGAGGGCACAAGGCCATACCAGAGGCTAGTGCACAGATATAGATACGTTCACTTACTTGCTTGGAACTGAGTGGTTCAAGTAAAAGTCTTGTATTAGAACTCAGATGCTAAGTCTGAACTAAATAGTGAATTGACATGTAGCTTACATAACTACACATCATGTGATTCGTAAGTCGTTTCACATCTGTAGTGTGAAACATCAACACTAATGTGGGGAGGGAACCGTTGATCTGACCAATTCAGAAATAAGTAAATCAGTTGATATCAATGTCCTGGTCAAGGTAACCATCCAAATCCCACCTTCAAAATGGCCAAATTAATGCCTCATCTAACTTACCCTGTCCTTCAAGATAAGAGCAACCATCTCACACTGTCCGACAACAAGGTGCAATGAGGATAAGAAATAGAGGGTCAAAAGCCATCAGTACAGGCCTTGATGGTTGGTGTTCCTGATATTGACTCCACCAGCAATCAATAATATGGCATCAGTGGTAAGCTGATTGACGATGTTGGCATTGCGGATGTCTGAAGGGCAGGCTACACCTCGGGCAAGCTTAGATAAGTGTACAGCTCGGTAACCCCCGCTCACAAAATTAGGTAAGCTTGTTCCCATATGTTTAGTTTGAAGCGGCTTACAGCGGACCACATCATGACGACTATACCAGAGATCCAAGTTTTTGCCCAATTTCAACCCCCCTCTTCTGAAAGTTGGGAATGGGTTCATTGCCTGACCTTTCCAACCGACATTTTCACCACACTTCAATTCTCACGGCGACCCTTCAAATGGATTCGTTACGCAACCGGTGTTGTCGTCGGTGCACAAGGTCACCTTTCGTTCAGCCGCGATGCCACGCCGCATATGGA
>JBBPUC010000727.1:0-12555 GCA_038094375.1 Tubosaeta aff. heterosetosa
AAAACATAATGAGGGAGATGCTACTCACTGTAATCGTATCCGACAGCAGTAAGAATCACAACTAAGAACGCAGTAATATCAGCGGGTAGTCAGAAGTAGCGATGCTGGTGAGCATACGATTTGCGTATTCATTCTGCTGAGTGGTCGTGAGTGCCTGCTGCAAGGTGGAACTCATAAGATCGGGGTGAAGTGCGCCGCAAGGCGAAAAAAGCCTGGAACGATATTTAATTATTTGGCTAGCTCAGGGGCAGCTTTCCGACACGTTGTTATGGCGTTCACTTTGCACAAAAAATAAATCGCGCACCACACTCGAGTGCGCGCACCACTTTCCAGTCAGCGCACTACAATGACATGTAGCGCGCACTACTTCGGACGTACTTAGAGTTGTTTAGTAAACCACCACCGTCACGTTGAGTACCATTAAATCATCTGTAATCTCGATACAAGTCATACGAGTAGGATGCGAGCTGTGAATGTCCATAGTATCTGCAGAATGTAACTGATCATGACGAAAGGCACAAACGAAGCATTAAGGAATGGGAATTGAAGGAGCTGTAAATGCTGTGTATGTAGCAGAAAAGATTAGTGAAGTGATTTGGAAACGATGGTGCCGATCAAGTACTGTATCTAGACCCACGCTGCCCATGGGGTGTGAGGGGTGTGAGCAGAACGAATCGCAGATACTTTCCGCTGTGGGACCTGGGGGAGGGGGGCAGGTTGGGATGCAGCAGCGGACAGTTGAGCAGGGTCCGTAGTGTCCACTGCCGTCACCGAGGAGCTGCCATTTGGGGGCTGGGAGACATACGCTGATGACCCGGTGGCAGCGCCACTGTAGTTGTCAGATTTGATACGCTTTCCGTGGAGAGAGTGGGATGGGTGACTTTCAGAGCGTAGGAAGGATGATGCACGGCGTTTCAGAATTGGGACCTGGGTAGCTACTATGGTTGTTGATCATTAGTTCGTCACGACCAACTCTTGTAGAGCAGAAATTCAAACCTGGCCCATCATGATTACTAGTAGCGCTTCCACCAGCTTCACCGCCCATGGGGTGATCATTGGCATCCATATCGGCAGCTAGAAGACTCGAGAAGAAAAATCCATCATCACTGCCGTCAGACAGTGGCGAGAGGTCGAACAGACGTGGGATCCTGGAGTCAACCAATGGCGCGGGATGATCACCGTCCTCAACAGCCACGTTCCCAGTAGGAGAGGCTAGCATGGAAGAGATGTCGATTACCTCAATCTCGTCGTCCACTCCCACTGGGCTGGATGACACATCGTGGGCAGGAGCCCGAGCTTTGCCTTTACCGGTATCAGCGGGCACGCAGTTCTCTGAGTCCAGCCCCGAAAACGTGGCCAGATCAGCCTCACTGTCTGAGCCACTTGCATCAGATAGGTCATTAGCCAACGCTTTGGGAATTGCACTATCCCAACTGGTGTATGACGACTTAGGGATGGGGACTCGGGGAACTAGGATGTCAGCCTGTTAGCGTGGTTGTAGTATACAAACTCGAACAATGACATACCTATTATGACCGAGTGAAAGCGCCAGCTACGGCCAACTGTGCCTCTTGCCTCATCAAGGGTCCTCCCATTGATTATGTTGCGTTCTAGAAGGTAGAGAACACGACCTGTAGCGCTAGCAAGGACCCAGTGGAATGTCCCAGGTGGCAACGCTCCGCAACGTGCATCAAGCCATTCAAAGGGTTTGGGCAGTAAACGGCGAAACCAAGAATCGATGTCGTTGATGTCCCAAGCTAGTTTGAAACCAAGATCTTCTCCATCATCATCGCTAACAAGCAGACCACAGTGGCGTAAATTCTCGCGAACAATTGCAGATGGCTTTACTGTTGTACATAGCATACCCTTCTGTAAAAATGCCACATTTAGAACGCAATGTCAAGGTCAAAGATGTGGGTAGCGTAACATACCTTGTCAAGGCCCTCCGGAATCATCATTACCGTACCAACCTTGATGATCTTGTCCTTTGGGCGATCCTGTGTAGTGGAAGTGGAGCTGGTCGAAGCTTGAGTGGATCCACCACTCGCTGAAGGTTTGCTCTAGAAAAAATAGATGCAGACGGCGTAAGCAGCTAGTTACCGAGTAGACCTAAACAGCACAAACCTTGCTAAGAAGGCGAAGGCTGGATCGTCTAGCAACTGTAGATGGGGTACGGCGAAAGCCTGTGAGAGCCTCAGTCTGCGCCATCTCCACAGTGGTCTTTGCGCCTTTCTGTCGTACACCATACTGGTTAAGAATCTGTTGAACTGTAGAGATCTGGGAACTAGGAGGCAACGATGTGGACTTGTCTTGGTCAACGAGGAGAGAGGAGGCTTGAGAATGCTGACGCTCCTTCTGTTTACACGTTTGACAGCGATTCCGTTTTTTGCCTCCTGGAACGAAGAGGGAACATGGCAGTTTGTCGTTACTTGGCATTGTCTGACAAAGCGCCCAAGACGTAAGTAGAGGGGGATCACACCGAGGAACTAGCATTGGAGAAAGTCTGAATTTATACCATCCTGCCGCTCTGCATCAACTCCAAAAACATGCTAAACCCTTACAGCTCTCCTGCCTCCATCATCGATATCCGTGTCATCAGATCCAATCCCTGAACCCACCGAACTGCACGTGGCCACCAGACCAAAAATGGTAATTTAACCTCTACTTCTTTGCGGCCAACAGCAATTACCTCAATCTCAGGATATGTCCCATCCAGCCATTCTTCTTCAGCAACCCCATAACCCGTAGGGATGATGCCTTCCTCCTGAACAGCTTGAAGTGCAAGTACGAATGTGTTATATGCTTCAGCAGAGTCAAAAGGTGTTGCGGCTGAAGGCACATCAACGGCAATGTGTTGAACATGCCTATCTTGATCAGCATGAATTTCGGCTTGCATTTCATCTCCGTCGGGGCCATTGAGTGCATCCACATTGCATTCCGTGTACACGCCATGGTGTAACTGTGATAAAAATCGCATGTCCTAGAAACATCAGTAAACACACATAATAGAACATACAAGAGACATACTGATGGACTTTGGTCATGTCCGCACCTGGAGATGGGATGATGATTCCAGTATTGCTGAAACTGGAGACAAGCACTGTTCAATTGCTCAAGAAAGAGATATTGTACGAGCCAGATGTGATGTTCATCATCAGGACGTAATGTGTGTAGCTCTTCAAGACGCAGAAAAAATGCCCGCCAGCTATATATGAACTGTATCCCAGTGTCTCGCCAGAGTCGTTCTATGCGAGAATTTCGTGTAGATTTCCCCCACATGAATGACGCACGGTTGGGGCCACGATGCTGAATCATCCAAACAGCCACATCAATATTTTCACCGCCTCGATCACCACGTACATGAGACGGTGTCCCATAGACTGATATGGCATTAATGAAAAGATCAAGGACAGTTGTGGCTCGATTGTTGGTGCTTGCTTGTAAACCAACAACCTGGATGTTTACAGTTACATTAAGCCTTATATAATAAGTTACATACCGTTCGGCAATAGCCATCAATCATGCCATGGACAACAAATCCCCAACGTATCAATTTATGATGTCCATCAATATGCCATAGGTAGTTTGAACGTGGGACATTATAAGCTCGGCGTTGTATTGTGGTTTGTCGGCGGAGGATTTGGCCAAGTGGGTCAACCCGCTGCATTGACAAGCGCACACGCTCCCGTTGGATATGCAGACCATGAAATTTGAGATATGCGATGACAAATCGGAGACCTGCATTTGGGTGTTCCTCTTTGTAATATGAGATGAGTATGTCTAGCTCCGCATCAGTGATATCTGAGAACTGCTTATGAAGGCCATTAATTTGAAGGTGACGGTGCAATGTATTTCGGTGTATTCCAAGCGATCGGGCAAGGGTCTGAATTGTGATGCGACGATTAGTTGACACAGCATCAGCCAACCAGGCTTGATCAAATGAGAAGCATGGGCGGCCACGACATCCTGATGGAGATAGGTGGATTGGATCAATATAACAAATATTCTGTGCGGACTCTTCACTTGAATTTTATGTCAGTTATTATTACAATATTGACAGGCTACCAGCAAAACCAAGGTACTTACTGCCCTTCTGCCGCCAGAGCGGCATTCTTGAGATCAAATATTAGCTTTCCTAGGCAATGCGTGCACCTTTCAATCCAGTCAGTGTTGCCGACCTCGTGTTCAAGTGCTTCTAATAGTGGGATCATGCAGTGATTGAGTTGCTCCGAGTGGATCCGGATCCGGACTGGATCACCATCTTCTTCTCGTAAGAGTTGCAGTGCCTGTTCGTAACTGTGCTGCAAAAGTGCATGAGCCTGAACAACATCGGCAGACCAGTTTTGGGGCAGAAGGACTGGGAAGCCTTCAGATCCTCCATCCATGGTTGTGCCAGCCAGAGAACACCGCTGCACTAATTCGGAATTCACATTTTTTTGGAATACACGGAAACTTAACATCTCCCCAAACCCTCCAAATGCTCACTATTGAAGGTCAACTCAACTGTTTGAGCTGGTAAGAAACAAGTGGCAATGGAATTTGGCCCACTGAGAGTCTAAAGCACCAGGACCAACGAAATCCTTGAGGCCCGCAATCATGTGACATCAAATATATTAGTAAGCTCATGAGCGCAGCATTGGCACCTCATTGCGACTCGTTGTTCCCCACTCAGCATGGCCATACCTTGGGAGCGCCACCCACAATACTACTTTCAAGATGGGACGGCTGTCTTTCTGGTAAAGTCATTATACTGCTTATGTGTAAGCAAATTTACATTGTGCTTTCCCAGATCCCAGAACCAAATCAGCAAATGCTCTACAGGCTTTACCCTGGTCACCTCTCTCTGCGATCTCGTGTTTTTCAGTCACTCCTGTCACTCCCACGTGGAGATGGAAACCGCACTGAAGGCACATGTGACGAGAACCCAATCATACTGCATGGTATGATTTGCCGTGAGTTTGACTATCTTTTGACCTTTTTGTCTGGCGGGTGCGCCATAGTCAACTTACTATGTTTTATATGTCTTACTTTCTCTTTTCATAGCTACCCTCGTAAAGAATATCGTGAAGAATTTTTCGTTGCTATTCTCAAGCTGTCAGCATTCTTTGACATAGCTGATGGCTTCGACTACGCGGTCACTGAACTTGGCCGTCTATCACCCTTCGATCCCTTCCTTAAGCTCCAGCTTGGACGCCAATATCGTGTTGATGACTGGGTTGAACCTGCTTTTCGTGAGCTCATGTCACGCCCACTGTCATCCATTTCTCGCCTCGAAGCCAACCAGATGGGATTTGATTATTTCTACATACTTGCTCGCACGAAGGCGCTCATGGAGGAGAACAGTAGGGCCATTGCATATACCGAACCACCACTCGCGCAACCGCCTACTTGTATGACACCTGCTCAATGCACTGCCATCTGGAGAGAGGAATGGTGGAATGGTGTCGCACGACACCTCCTTCACCCTGAGGAACCGTGTCGCACTCTCGATGTCCTTGTGCTGCTGGATGAAGCTGATGGTCTGGGTATCTGCACCGACTGCAAATCAGCAACAATGTTGAAACTGCAGCAAGCGGACGCTCTGTGCCATGAGGGCACATTGCAGAACATTGCGGTATTCGAAGTATTAGAACTACAGACTGATGAGCATATTAGGACATCACTCAGAGATATTTTGTCTACGATGAGCCAGTAATCATTTTTCTCGTTGACCTTAGTAGAATGTCCGTCCCTCGTTGACTTGCGAGTGTGCACTTGTTGAGCCTTTTGATAGCGCGTTCTCACACATACTTGGTTTGATTGTAGTGCGCACTACATGTCATTGTAGTGCGCTGACTGGAAAGTGGTGCGCGCACTCGAGTGTGGTGCGCGATTTATTTTTTGTGCAAAGTGAACGCCATACGTTGTTCTTGGAAAGGGCCACTGCGCCGGCTACAAGTTTAGAGTTATGTCCATTGGATTCTAGAAAACTTCTCGTTTCCACAACACATTCAATGTAGGGTATTCCCTAACTTTGATCAAGCATATGCCATGGAGTTTGAATATACATATGGGGTACCCACTGAACGCCGCCGATATGGAATGGGAGCGCGATTTTCGGCAGACTTGCGCAACTTTTCGGTAATATGCCGAGTGAATTACACAACTGTGTCAACATTTTACCTATACATAAAAGAGTAGAACATAGGGCCTAATACAAGTGATGAAAGGGAGAGAGTAGCTACATGACATGAATGTCTTATGTCGGAAATTTCAATAACCTAATTCAATAAATTGCAAGGTGTTGCCACTGTCCCAAAAAGGTGATTTGCAGATGCCTGGAAAGACACCTGAGACGTCTATGCAAGGTGGGCGTCGTGCGAGTCAGCCGACGGTCATGGACACGATGACTCGAGGCTCTCGCATGCTCGTGGTCAGGACTCGGCCGCAGCGGCTACTTAGGCTTACCATTTCGATCGTTCACTGACCGTCATCATGTCGGCTGGGGCAGACCGCAAAATCTTGATTCTGTACGCGACGAAAACCGGAACAGCTCAAGATGTCGCAAGAGAATGCCGCAGAGGTCATTTCCAGTGTCGTGTGTGCAACATTGGATCTTACCCACCGCTAAGTCGCAAGAAAATCCCACGAACATCTCCAATTATGTTCCCTCAGGAAGAATTGATCTCTGAACCCCTCGTCATATTCGTCGTTGCAACAACGGGCTCGGGCGTGGAGCCACGCGCCATGACTCCCTTGTGGAATTCACTTCTCCGATCATCCCTACCAAGTGATCTGTTTGAAGACACGGCATTTACTGTCTTCGGGTTGGGTGATTCTGCCTATGAAAAATTCTGTTGGCCAGCAAAGAAGCTGTCCCGTCGACTAGCTAACCTTGGAGGATGTGAGATCTTTGACAGAGGAGAAGGGTATGATCAGCATCAACTAGGGTATGTTTTTTCAACTTTTCGTGTGTCTACGAAACATTTGACCGAGGACGCAGTGTAGAGGGTGCACTTGATCCGTGGATAGAACAGCTGCTCGTAAAGTTGCTCGAGTTATACCCGTGTGATGATTCTCTCCAAGTGCTTCCAAAACTTCAGAGACCCCCACCTCGTATAAAGACCACTACTGTTCCGCCGGAGACGAAATATTCAAACCTTCTGGACGCTGATGATAGATATCTGGATGTAATCGTCCAGTGTAACCGTAGAATCACCGCGGATGACTGGTTTCAAGATGTTAGGCATTTCGAGTTTCTCTCAGACAGAGATCTAGAGTGAGCGAGTTCCTCGTTAGTTAGTCTCCACTGATCTCCGATACAGTTATCTACCGGGAGACGTAGCCGTTATCCATCCCGTTGCCTTACCCTCGGAGGTGGAGAGCCTTCTGGTGTCTATGGGCTGTCCCAACACCGCTGACGAACCATTTTCTATTACCCATACAATGAAGGGTGCGCCCATGAGTGTTCCATCCCATTTTGTCTTACAAGTGTACACAGATCAATCGTTACCTGAACATACACCTCAGATTACAACGCTCCGCATACTTTTCGTACGTCGTCTCGATTTCAATGCCGTTCCTCACCGTTCCTTTTTCGAGCTACTTCGGTGGTTTGCCACCGATGAAATGGAAAGGGAGAAACTGGATGAATTTCTCTCTGACGAAGGCGCTGTAGGTCGCCTTAGCGAACAAGGTTCATCACAGTAAGGTATCGCACAGGACAAGTTATACGAATACTGCCACCGAGTAAAACGTACCATTAGAGAAGTCCTGGCCGAGTTCCGATCGGTACGAATACCCAGGGACTATATCTTCGATCTTTTCCCTCCCCTTCTGCCACGGCAATTTTCGATTGCAAGCTCGTAGTGGAGATAACCTTTGCTGACAACTTGCAGAGGCGCCTGCGTGAAATTCATTTATGTGTTGCGATCGTCAAGTATCGTACAAAACTTCGGGTCCCTCGAAAAGGTGTCTGTACAAGTTTTCTCTCCGCACTCCGACCTGGTATATCATTTCCTCTCTCTGTGACTAATCCGTACTGAGGTCCGCTGGCGCGCTTGAGGTGACAAATTGCGCATTGCCATTGAAAGGGGTTTTATATCGTTGCCAAGTGACCCCAAAATACCAGTCATATGTGTTGGCCCCGGGACTGGGATTGCCCCGATGCGAGCAGTCATAGAAGATCACATCCATGCTGGATGCGAGAGTGAGTCCTCCCGAGATGCTCGGTTGACCTGATTTCACACATTGCTTAGCTACCAGACTTTACTTCGGCTGCCGATCTGCCGCGAAAGATCACCACTACGGTGAAGAGTGGGAAGCATACGCAAATGCTGGCCACATCACGTATCACGCCGCATTTTCGCGTGATGGCCTTGAAGACGCGAAGAGGACATATGTCCAGGACCTTCTACGGTTGGATAAGGAAGTTGTGTGGGTGCTCTTAGGAGTGAAACGAGGCATGCTAATAATTTCTGGGTGAGTGCTTGGCGGCACGAGGTCAACAGCAAGTTGGACAGATGAGGTTAAATTTGATCCAGGTCCTCAAACAAGATGCCTGCTGCTGTACGTGAAGCAGTGAGGGAATTCAGGGAGATGTCTACAGAAGATGCGGCAGCTTTCGTTTCCGCGATGGAGCGAAACTCGGTAGAATTATTGAAGAGTGCTGGAGCTGAGAAGTGTGTCGATGTGTTAGTACATGACTCAGCGGACCGAAGAAGTTGACTAACTTCGACTCATTTACTCCACTACACAACCTACACCGTGATTCAACCATGCTCAAAGCCTTTCAATTCAGCCTGAATTCCAACAGTAAGTCCGGCTCTTGTACCGATAGTGACCGGTGCTGGAAGTCCAGTCCTTGTTCCACTTATCAGTGCTTCTACACAACGTCCTTTTTTCCGAGCCTATGGTCACCATTCGTTGTAAACGCCACATCCATTACATTGTGACCAGCGTTGATTCCAATAAACTGGGGGTCCAAAAATCAACCTAACCCTCCGAAACTCTCCGTCATCAGTACGCACCACCTGTCGCCGACAACATGGATGCTAGAAATACAGTCTAGAGGGTAAAGGACGAGTTGTGGTATTGTCTGTGCTCACATGTGCCTGATGCTATCCTTTGTTGGCATAAGGTACGCCTCATATTTTCAGTGCTTGGTTGCCATTTCTGCTGCAATTACAGACATGCTGAGTCTCCGTATCCAACTTGCCGTTACAGTACTAGTACAATAGGATTATCCACACGTACGTCGGACTCTTTACCACGTACGATCTCGCCCATTTCCGATCCTGTGGTTGTGCTCACCGACCAATACGTTTCTTAACAGGGTACGTATTGCAACGTGTTTTCTGGAGGCTCAATTTCACTGGTGACAGATGACCGGATTCAGGGAGGGATGGTACGCTACCATGCTGAAATTGGTGCATTCGGTGAGTTAATCCATCCCTTCAACGACCTATGTGCTGAGGGAAATGACTGAACAGGACTCGGGACTCGCATCCCGTACTTTCGAGTTCACCTTACCGCTCGATCAACGACGATGGTCTGGCCCTCCCCGAAAGCGGTGTTCCGCACTACTCTACGAGCTCATGCGTTCTATCAAGCACACATATTTCCCTCACAATTGATCCAACAGGGTAGATGAACTCACGGGAAAAAGCCAGGGCATTCATATCAAGACATGGACTGAGGGTCGTCATAACAGCTTGCATTTGTATAGACGAGAACAAAAGTGTGTACATATCGAGGGACAGAATGGAGGGATACACAAATACTCGAGGCAAAAGGTACAGAGCGGTAGTGAAATTCTGTGCGGAAAGAAATGCCATGAAATCACAGCACACCGAACTTCCGTACGCCCTGTATCAATCTGTCCAAAGTTGCCGGCGTGAGCACCCCTATTTGTACTCTGATCGAACTGTCGGCGGCGACTCGTCTATATACTTCTGCATTCTGGAGAGCAGGCGCGAGCAGGAGTGCACCAAACGGTTTTCGCAGTCGAGCAATAAATGTCAGGACACGCGTCTGCTTTTCCGCAGGCGATATAGTCGAAGGGGGCAGGAGTGATGCTGCGTCAGAGACAGATATAGGCTGCAGTCCACCAGACGACCACCCGCGGAATGAAAGCCAAGCCATTCGTATTTGCCAGGTGAATGCAACATTGGAAAGGCCAGGAGATGGTAGCTCCTCGCCCAGCACAGAAGACTGGTCTTTACCTATATGTAACAAATGATTCATCGGTCATTAGCTCGAGACATGCGGTGAAAACAGATCTCGAGAGGTATAGTTCAAATGCTGTGGTAACATGAGCGCGTACTTTGGAATAAGAATAGATCTACATGCTGAAAGCCACGCCGTGATAGATGCTACAGTAGGTAAATTACTTCAGGCAAAAAGCAGACCGATAGATAGACGTAGTTGCACAACCATCATAGCACGTCCAACATCCGTACGCCCTGTATTAACTTGTCCAAATTTGCCGGTGTGAGCTCTCCTACTTGTACCCTGATCAGACTCTCCGCAGCGACCCGTCTATATTCTTCCGCATTCCGGCGGAGGGACGTGAGTAGGAGCGCACCAAACGGCTGTCGCAGCCGAGCAATGAACTGCAGGACAAGCTTCCGCTTTTCCGCAGGCGACATGGTCGAAGGGGGCAAGAGCGATGCCACATCAGAGACAGATGTAGTAGGCCGTCCGCTAAGCGATCGCCCAAGGCGGGTTATCAGCCAGCCCGATCGTGTCCGCTGGGGTGTTGGTACAATATGAGAAGGGTCCGGAAGAGATGGCAGCTCGCCCAGCGCAAAGGATTGGTCGTCATCTATGTTCTTCTCAGGCAGTATCTTCGTGATGCTCGGATTCCCAACGGGCTGTCTGTCGAGCAGAAAGTTGACCCAAGGGTGAATGAGATACAGAGAGCCAAGCTGTGAGAGATCTTCTTCGGTGCTGATCTCGACAGTCCCAAGTACGTTTGCTTGTGCACGGAAAACGAACCCTGACTTGTTCTGAGTGAATGACACCGGGCCAAGTTTGAATGTCAGACACGGGAGTTTCATTCGACGCCCAGACAACAATGGTGCGGGGAGCCCATTTAGTTCATCAAACAAATTTGTTACTGCTGTGAGATTGGGTGTGCGCAAGCTGGAAGTGGTTGTACCGATTTCAGCATCGGGGCCAGCTGATGGTATATGCGTGCTTGGAAGCTGGCTAAACACAGAGATGCTAGTGGGAAGGCAGCTATTGAAGCTGTTGGATCTCCCTGTCCATGCTAGAATGGTCATATCCCCTGAGCTTGCAAGTAGCTGCGCCAGGAGCTGACCGAGTGCCTTATCACCGTCGCCATACAAAATCGGCAATGACATGGAGAAGATTCCAAGTAATGAGTATGCTGCATCCTCGGTCCGCGTAGTTTTTCGAGTAGATGCAAGCCGAAGCTTTTCACGTATGTCGTCTAATCCAGGACAGAGTGCCCTCAAGGCATGCGCTGAAATATGTGTCGCTTCTTCCATCTCCGAAACGATCTCGGGTGAATCCTTGTGATTGTAGAGATCGAGACCCAAGTACGGCGTCCAATCTTGAGTGTAGAACCGGACCACCTTTGATGCATGATACTCTTGCAATGTCCACGCTCGCATGTTCCATATACACCTCGTCAGGGCACCACGCTTTGCCATACGGTCGACCCCGAGAAGGAAGATAAATGTCATTGCGGAACCTTCGTACCACTTGAACATGCTGACCAATGCCTCCTGGAGCACGAAATGGTCCGCTTTATTGATACAACACGTATCACTCCAGGCCCAATTGAATCCCTCCTCCCGTGCGATCTTGCAGAACATTTGGAGCTTCTCGTGGGTCGGAGACGCCGCGAGATCGTACACGAT
This sequence comes from Tubosaeta aff. heterosetosa, assembly GCA_038094375.1. Lineage (NCBI taxonomy): Eukaryota > Fungi > Basidiomycota > Agaricomycetes > Boletales > Boletaceae > Tubosaeta > Tubosaeta aff. heterosetosa. Next base: position 11,868 of record JBBPUC010000727.1, read on the forward strand.
AATTTTGATAACCGTTTCATACAGAGGCTCGTTCTCTTCCCACGTGTGCGAGAATGTGGCGTAGCGGTAGAATTTCCCGACCTCTTCTTTGATAGCAGCGTGGTCGATGCACGTGGTCATGGATGAGACGAGTTTCATAAAGGCCGGCTCAGATTCAAATGCAGTGGCTTGCTCGGGTTTTTTGCAGAGGCGCCCAGAAACGGCGTTTATGAGCACCAACGGAGAATCACGAATGGTATCCTGAATAATCGTATGGATCGCTTCCTTCGTTTGTTGTGGCGTGACGTAGCGACATGATTGTTCTGTGAGAGAATATAAATGGTGTAAAAATATTAGGACGAGCTCGCCCTTACTACGAATCTCTGGGTCAGACGATTGTGACATCTTCAACAACATTGTCTCGAAAGCGTTGGTGGCATCATGATAACGTCCTATGCCGTGTAGAGCTACATGCTTCCTCTCATAACCAGATGGAGAGGACGAGTCAAGGTTTACCACCTAACGAGTACCCATTAATATCAATGATCCCGAGAGTCAGAAATAACCTGCCTTGTTCGCATCATTCAGCGTATCTTCCCACATGCCTTTTCCTGCATGCGCTCTACTTCGCTTAACTAGGACCTCTTGTGGAGTCGCAGGATTCAAGGACAACGCCATCGAGAACTGCGAGATAGCCACATCGTATTCT
>JBBPUC010000728.1:0-12551 GCA_038094375.1 Tubosaeta aff. heterosetosa
CGCTGCTATGACCATGGCCATGTGCATTACCTCCGGCGGACAATAGCAAATGCTCAACAGCCTCTTTCGCGACATAGACACCCGCGAACATCAAATACACACACTGAGCAAAGAGCAACATCGTTTGGCGACGTGCAGGACTAGTTCCATGTTGTTCAGCTACGCAGGAAAATGAGAAATGAATCAGACCAACCCGTACATCCCATTCGCCTTTGCTTTCATCTTTCTTGCAATTATAACGGGGCCAGCAATACCCAGTGCATCAAAAACGACCCAGTAACCCAACCCTGTACAAGCGAGAGAGCCAATACTCTGACCATGTGTCCATAGCAGTGCGCCCAAAGCAAATTGAACTGAAGCCGTGAGCATGGCGGCCGTGCCAGTGGAAGACACATTCTTGTTCTCAACCGCAACTACATTGGATGGGGGAGACGAGGTCGAACTCGACACAGAGATTGCAGGAGACTTGGATAGGGAGCGCGATACTTGAAGGTCAGCTGCCGGGAAGGGATTCCCAGTATGCGAGTTTTGGACCCACGGAGAGATCGGCGTCGGCGTGGGTGCCGTCTTCAGATCTTGTTCTTTATTCGGTATCTTCAACGTGCGCGGTTGCCCGGGCTCAAGGAACGAAAAGAAGTTGTGTGAGAGCGAATGTTTATGATGATGGCCACGTCTCGTAGTGACGCCGGAAGCTGACGTCCGTATACCATTTGGCTCAGAGGTTGACTTGGGTAATCCGCCGAAAGTAAACTCGGCGTTGAATTCGTGATCAGACTGAGTACTAGTACCGACGATCCCATCCGATTGAGAAGCCGGAATCAAGATCGGATCCGGAGAAGGGGGTGGGGCTTCTTCATCCGCGGGCCGTTCATCCTCGGAAATGGTGGCGTGTGGTCTGGGAAAGAAAAAAGACAAATTCCGTGAATGAAGGCGCGAATGCCGTCTAGTGTGACCAGGGGGCACGCGACTATCGACGTCCAATACGTGGACCTCGGGGGTGCCGCTGGAAGGAAAGGGATGCAATGGAACATGTGCGGGGAAAGAAGAAGAAAGCGGAGAAGAAATGGGTGGAACGAATGGCCCAGATGATATTGAACGTGTGCGAGAGTGGGCAGTGTGAGGGACGAATGAGGCACGGAAAGGCGAGGTAGGAGGGGAGTTGAGACTAATGGTTGGTGGTCGACGAACGGGTATTCCTGGACCGAGCGGCGGGGGTACGTGGGGCTCACCGGAGGCCAAGGGAGGGAGGGGGTGAGGGGCTGAATGGACGCGGCTCCTTGGGGGAGAGGGTGGAACGAGGTTCTGGTAAATGGCGACCTCAGTTGGATGCTCGTCGTCGAGATCATCTGCGCTTGATTTGCGCATGGCAGACATGTCTTGAACGAGTGTCAGGTTTTGATGGCGGTTTGGTCTTGAGAAATGAGACTCGAGTACTACCAAACAGAAGTACCTGAGCGTTAGACCGGGCCTTCACTCGGCGTCTAAACAACAAAACTTACGCTGGACTAGTTCAACGCGGATGAGCACCGCCACACCGCTTGCTCGATCTTCGTATATGCGTGTTACATAAGCATACTCGTTTGCAATGACCCCCGAAGACGTTCTTCGCGCGTCCATCGAGGCGCACAACGATACCTTTGAGTCCCTGCTCAGACTCATACCATCAAAATACTATCTCGTCAACGAAGACGACTCTGCAGTGCGTACTTTTTTTGTTGCATCGGAAACGACTCGGTCATGCGCGCAGGCTCCGTCCAGATACCAAAAGCACAGCAAAAACAAAAAGGCCGGGAAACAAGCGATAAAAGAAGCATCCAAGAAAGCTAGACGCCAAAAGGTGCGTCAGCGTCGATACTCGCATTTATTTATTGATCCTCCCCCCAGCTTGATCCTGCCAATCACAAATCGATCATAGATATTCAACATGAAACTGCGCTCGAGCAGGAACGAAAAGTACTTGATGCAGATGCACATCGCAAACGAAAGCGGAAAGCGCGTTCATCATCGGGTTCGCAAGACGAGGGTGGACATGGCGACGACGATGCTATGGACGTCGATGACATCGTCCCGATGCCCCAAGCAGAGAGTATTACCGTGCTGAAGGAGAAGCTACATGCACGTATCGCGGGGCTTCGTCATCCTGTTGCCCAAAATGACGAACCAGGAGATAGAGACGAGCTGTTGGAGGAGCGTCGCAAACAACGTGCGGCATTGCGGGAGAAACGACGGAAGGAGACGAGGGAGCGGAAAAAGGCTGAAGCAGAGGGCAAAAGGGAGAAAGGCAATGCGGTAGGGAAGCAACGAGAGAGAGACTCAAAGGGAAACTCTACCAAGGTGTCCCCATTCGCTTTTGGCGCGGGGTCCATCTAACGTCCCTTATAGAATCAGCTGCTCGTGGCAGATCCACCTGGGCCGTCCAAGTTCTCCGACAACGTCGACGGACCTCTTACCAACGTCGCGTTCTCCACTCTCGCTGGCTCGACAAGTAAAAAGTCTGCTCGGCTCAAGAGTGCATCGAATCCTTCGCAAGCATTGACTCAACTCACCACACGAAAGGAGAAGCTAGCAGCCCTTCCAGACGAGAAACGAAAGACAGTGGAGGATCGGGAACGCTGGGCGAAGGCGGAAGCCCGTGTAGAGGGTGTCAAGATCAAAGATAACGAGGTGCAACTCAAGAAAGCGATCAAACGAAAAGAGAAGGAGAAGTCACGCAGCAAAAAGAAATGGTCAGTGTTAATCGCCATTGATGCCACTATAGTTGACAAGTTTGTCAGGGAGGAAAGGAAGGACCAGGTTGCCGCATCAATGGCCGCAAAACAAAAGAAACGGACTGATAACATTGCCATGCGAAACGAGCGGCGAAACGATAAAAAGAAGGGCGGAAAGTCGCGGCCAGGGTTCGAGGGCAAGTCGTTTATTAAAGGCAAGGGAAAAAAGAAATAACAACGTTCGCGAGAGGAAGGTTACCTGAGATCATGGTGTATCTTGGTGCGTGTGGGATGCACTATTGGTGCATGCATACACATGACTGATTTGAGAATTAGATCCATGCCTCGGTGATTCCCTTCGTCTATTTGTTCAGTAGCATCCTGCATTCGCTGAGTTGTTGTGGTGCCACCATTCTCGTAAAATGTAACTATTAATCACGTTTCCTAAGCGTTTTTTCAGCGAATTAGCGTTTAAGCGCGCTTAGCTGGCCAAGATTCCTTATCAGGTTTTATGGTGTGCGATTCGGACCAATCAGAACCCTCACTTTGCTGCCTCGGACCTACATGTTGTTTTGTTTTGTTTAGGACTTGCATCTGAACCGAATTGCTCGTGCGTATAACCGTGAGTCGTTCCGCGTGGTTTTCTGTCTTCGTTCCCGCACGACGCTCTAAAAACCTGCTCGTGTACGCTGTCGACAATGATCTTGATGTCCTCTATTTTAGCTACTCTCCTGCTCGGTGTTGCAGCCGTACAGGCCTCACCTGCTCTCTCTGTTAGACAGTCAATCACTCCGCTGACGACAGCCCAGATCGATAGCTTCACCCCGTATACGTATTATGCGAGTGCCGCATACTCTCCCCCTGACCAAACACTCGAATGGAGCTGCGGAAGTACGTCCAATTGAAGTATGGGCATTCCATGTGGCACTAACACGCTTGTGCTGAACCAAGGGAGTTGTGATGCCAACGCTGGTTTCGAGCCCGTCGCCTCTGGTGGTAACGGTGCCTCTATTCAATACTGTAAGGCCCTGACTTGTACGCGGGGATCTTGGTGACGTTTTGCATTTCAACCCACAGGGTATGTTGGGTATGACCCCAACCTCGACACCGTGATCGTTGCCCATCAAGGAACGGATCCTTCTAAAATGTGTGTTCAGATGTAGTCCCTCGTTTGATTTTTTCAAATTACCACTTCTTGTAGGGAGGCTCTCGTTACAGACGGGAAGTTCTTCCAGGAGAATTTAGACTCGACGCTCTTCCCAGGAATTAGTCCTGACATAGAGGTCCACAACGGCTTTGCGGGCCAGCAGGCACTGTACGACTTCACATAATGCTCATTATTCCGCGTTGAACTGTTGTGACAGTACCGCAGCAGACGTGCTTTCTGCTGTACAGACAGCCATGTCCAAGTATGGAGTGACCTCCGTTACCTTGGTTGGCCACTCTCTAGGTAAGCTCTGCAAGATGCTATGATCGAAAAACAGCTTAGGCTTCTATCCCCAGGTGGGACCCTCGCTCTTCTTGATTCGGTCTATCTCCCGCTCCACCTGCCCTCGGGAACCACCTTTCAGACAGTTTGCTACGGTCTTCCCCGTGTAGGCAACCAAGCATTTGCCAATTATGTGGACGCGAATCTGCAGTTGACGCACATCAATAACAAAGAGGACCCGATCCCGATCTCTCCCGCAAGGCTTCTGGGATACGTCCATCCCTCGGGAGAGGTACATATCCGAGATTCGGGGGAGTGGGCCTCTTGCCCTGGTGCGTTTTTTCCTGAATTTATCACCATTCGTCATCCTAATGACGGACATGCATGGAACAGGACAGGACAACCCAAGCACGCAATGCATAGTTGGGGACGTACCTAATGTCCTCCAAGGCACCCTCAGCGACCATAGCGGTCCTTACAATGGCATTATGATGTGATATCAGAAGGTAGGTGGTCATATTAATTAAATGAGGTCTGGATATATCTTTGCTGACTGGTGATTTGTATCTCTATCTCCTTGCCGGCGGAGGGACTAGTTAGGTTATGTAAATGCCATCCCTCCCGTTTTGGCAAGCTGATCAGCTGTGTCAATTCCATGATTCCACGTAGGCCCGTTCGCTGGACGCGATATGTGGTTTTCCAGGCTGCGCAACGCAATTAGTCTCCTCAGGACCTGGGACAGCAGTGCTATAACAAGAGTGTGAGGTACGCATGCGGCCGGACTCGACGCCTTTTCTCTCGCGAAATTTGTTTAATATTAGTGTGATAGATGCGGGGTGTGCTCTCACACTGCCAGTTGAATGCTTGACAGATGGCATACTGGCTACCCTCTGCGAGATAGTCAATAATCTCGCTGGCGACAGCGCCTTTACCCCACACGTGTATGATATGAGTGCCGGGTGTTGTACCCCTGCTGAGACACTTGGATGCCGGGACTACGGCGTGCATTATGATCGCATAACACTATTGACCCAAGACTTGCCTTGATAGTTCCGAAAGATTTATCATAACTTTTGATACTTTCCCGGTAGTGCATTCCATGACGATGCATCCCCGGAGCTGTCGGAGTGCAGTAGTGAGCTTCTACAGTACGGTCGCGACTCGGTGGTAAAACATATCTGCCAAAGCCTATTGAATCTTCGTGCTGTACGTCATAGTACCCGATATGATGGCAGCGTTTTGAATCCAACTTGGCAGTAGCACAAAATCCATGTTGCAGTGGATTTTCCGAGTGTTGCGACCTTGATGTCTTCCGCTCTCGCCGCTGCCCTACTTGGCAGTGCGCATGCTTCACTTGCCCTCTCTGTGAGCCGTACACGCGCTATTATGCCAGTGCCGCATATTGCAATTCTGCTCAGACGCTTGCGTGGAACTGCGGAGGTAGATCATCCAATACAAAGCACAAGCATTCCTTGGAACGCTGACCCCACCCTCGTTAAACTAAGCCGACCGCGAGGCAAACCCTGCCTTTGAGCCCATCGCTTCGGGTGGTAACGGTGACTCTATTCAGTACTGTGAGGTACTAACTTATATGCGGGGGTTTTACATTTCAACGCACAGGGTATGTTGGGTTTGACCCCAACCTCGACACCGTGATCGTCGCACATGAAGGAACGAATCCTTCAGAAATGTATATTCAATTGTGATTTCCAGTTTATTATTCTCTTTCAAATAGCTACCTCGTGCAGGCTATCTCTCGTCACAGACGGGACGTTCTCCCAGAAAAATTTGGACTCGACGCTTTTCCAAGTCCACAGCGGTTTTGCGGACGAGCAGGCACGGTATGACTTGCACCACAGTCCCATTATTCCGCGTTGAACTGTTATGGTAGTGCAACAAAGTTGCTCGCTGCTGTACAGCAAGCCATGTCCACGTATGGAGCGACCTCCGTCAGCCTAGTCGGCCACTCTCTAAGTGAGCTTTACACGACGTTATGATTGGAGAAAACTGTGCATTTCTATCCCTAAGCGTGGCCATTATACTTCTTGATTCGGTCTACCTCCCGCTCTGGCTGCCCTCTGGATGCAGTTGACGCACGTCAATAACGAAGAGGACCCGATACCGACGACCCCAGGTATGCTCCTGGGATACGTACACCTTGCTGGCGTAATACATATCCAAGATTCGGAGGAGTGGACCTCGTTCTCTGGTGCGTTTTTCCAGCATTTATTTTCAAGTTGTTTGGATCGAGATGACGGACGTAAATAACAGGACAGGACAACACAAGCAGTCGATGCGATGTCGTACTAACTACCGCCAAAGGATGAGAAAGATTCTATTCCCCTATTTTGGCTAAAGTGATCAGCCGTGCTGACAAATCCGCGATCCAAACTCGGCATGGTAGGAACGCGCTGCCTGGTTGATCCGGGCTCGCAATATATTTGGGTCTCCTTCAAAGCTTCAGGACCTGAGATAGTGCTGAAACGATAGTGTGAGCTATGCATGCCGCCACTAGCGACGGCAGGAACTCGACACCTTTTCTCTCGCGAACTTGTCTAATATTAGTGCACGTGCTCACGCAATGGCACATGCACACTGTCAGTTGGATGCCTGACAACATGGCACACATGGAGGTCCCCTACTTCCTGATCGTACTGCAATCCCGCAGGAAACTATATAAATCTCCCCGTGTACAGGAGGCACTCACGTTCTGAGAGTCGTGATCTCGATGACCTCCCTTCTCGCCGCTGCTCTGCTTTGTGTTACGGCCGGGCGTGCCTCTCTTGCCCTGTCCGTGAGGCAGTCGATCGCACCACTGACGACAGCGCAGATCGATGGCTTCACCCCGTATACGTATTATGCGAGTGCCGGATACTGTACCCCTGCACAAACGCTTGCCTGGGATTGCGGAAGTACGTCCAATCGAATCACCATGCGCAGATCGCTGACCCATATGCGTCAAACCAAGCCAACTGCGAGGCTAATCCTAGTTTTCAGCCTGTCGCTTCAGGTGGTGACGGTGACTCCGTTCAGTACTGTAAGACGCTCACTTGCACGAAGGGAGCTCGACTGACTCTCGGACTCGTATTTGACTGCACAGGGTACGTTGGGTATGACCCCAACCTCGCTACCGTGATCGTCGCCCACCAAGGAACGAACCCCTCCGAAATGTATGTTTAAATGTGGTTTCCGTGCTCTAGTTTCACTCGATTCGGTGCCTTGGACAGAGAGGCTCTCGTCACGGACGGCGATTTCTTCTTGGAGAATCTGGACTCGACGCTCTTCCCGGGGATTAGCTCTGATATTGAGGTCCACAGCGGTTTCGCAGACGAGCAGGCACTGTACTACTCGCGCCTCGTTCCTATTTTCCTGAGTTGAATTGCTATAACAGGACTGCAACGGACGTACTCGCCGCTGTGCAACAAGCCATGTCCACGTATAGTACGACATCCGTAACTCTGGTCGGCCACTCTCTAGGTAAGCGTTACAAGACGGCATGATCGAAGAAGAGCATACACATCCATCTTTCTCGTAGGTGCGGCCATAACGCTCCTCGATTCGGTTTATCTCCCACTCTGGCTGCCCTCGGGAACCACCTTTCAGACAGTTTGCTACGGTCTTCCCCGCGTGGGCAACCAGGCGTTCGCCGACTATGTAGATGCAAATTTGCACTTGACACACATCAACAACGAAGAGGACCCAATCCCGATCTGTCCCGGAATGTTCCTGGGATATGTCCATCCCTCGGGGGAGGTACATATCCAAGATTCGGGGGAGTGGGCTTCATGCCCTGGTATGTTTTTCTTGTATTTTGTTTGTCATTGGAATGACGGGCGTGCGTGTAACAGGACAGGACAACCCAAGCACGCAATGCATAGTCGGGGACGTGCCTGAGATCTGGGATGGCGATCTCAATGATCACGATGGTCCTTACAATGGCATTGAGATGGGTTGCTGAGCAAGATCTGGGGTTTTATATTGACTGGTGGTATTGCTTTTCTTTTCATGGATGGGTTGCTTTTGGGTTCTACGAGCAATCCAACATTTAGGTCAATACTAAATTTTGGAAACCCCATGGTGTTTGTAAGGTTGAAGGAAGCGTGTGAATATATGATACCAGCGTTGGAACTTCAAGCCCAGAACCTGGACGTCCTCTACCAACGTGCAAGTCACCACCTTTGTCTCCGACTATCTACTTTGGCACCTGAACTCAACAAGAAATGACACAAGAATTTCCGGTGGTTATGGCAACTTGTTCTGTTTGCACTCAGAAGTCGTTGGGTTTCTCATCAGTAATTGGTACAGGATGAATGGATCGAGCAGATTGTTTCCCGCACTCAAATAAGCACCTCTATTCCTAGATATTGTCCATTCTTGTGCTCAAGACTCAGCGCTAGTGTTTCGTTGAGCCTTTCACTGGATTCTGACTTCCGTTTAGATGCGATGCAAATGCCGGGCTCGTCGTGTTCGCCACCCATCGTACGAATAGGTGATTTGTCAAGCTCTTATTAATTATGCCCTTGCTCTCGTTCAAGATGCTTACTCCATCAATCCCGATCACGAGGCGGATTGATCCCTATTTTTGGAGAACTTTCACGCTGACTCTAGTAGTCGGTCTTGTTCTCGGGAACAATGGAGCGTTATCTAAACAGAGGCGACGGGCTACAAGTTCCCTAGCTGGCTGAATGGACGATTCCCGGGGATGCATTATTTTCTGTGTCAAATTTCTCTGGGGCGCTCATATTGCCCACCGGTTCAGCAAAATAACTTCACGAAAAGTGCTCAGATGAGCGTCCAACCACAGACCCCGAAATTGCATGCCTTATCATGATATTCTCGCGCCGTCATTAATACCAGACTGCGTGCGAGTTTCATTTGGGTCTTGCTTATAAGACAAATACTATCTGAGTCATCCCCTCCCTCATTTCTCACCAGATGTCTGTTACCACCTCTTCTATCCTACATAGGACGCCTTGGACACCGCCCGTTGCAGTCCACGGTGACGGTATCTACGTCGAACTCGAAGATGGTCGTCGTGTGATTGATGGAATCGGTGGGGCGGCCGTCTCTTGTCTCGGTATAAGCCATCCAAAAGTGATCGCAGCTATGAAAGACCAACTTGATACCCTTGCTTGTTTGTATCCATCAGATGTTTGCAATGAAACTGATGCACATGTCCTCGTTAGATGTACACAATATGAAAATGTCCAGTAGACCTGCAGAGGAACTCGCAAAATTCTTGGTTGATTCGAGCAACGGAGCATTTGAACTTGTAGTATTTTTATCTGGTGGCAAGTATAGTCGTTGGGCCGGCAGAACATGCCTTTTAACACTTTGTACCAGGTTCAGAGGCCATGGAAGCTGCAATGAAGCTTGCGCGACAGGTTTGTTGTTTCACCAGTATATCCGTCTTTCAGATACGAGAGTCACAGTACTTTGTCGAAATTGGACAACCTCGCAGAAGGAATTTTATTGCTCGCCAAATGTCTTTCCATGGCAATACTTTAGGTACATTGTCCCTCGGCTATCACCCCACTCGGCGTGTGCCCTATGCAGACATCCTCGACGATAATCATTTCTATCATATATCTCCTGCATACGCGAAACGTTTCCAGAAACCGGGGGAAACGGAGGAGGAGTACGTTGGGCGCCTTCGACAAGAGTTGGAGGACAAGTTCATCGAACTTGGCCCGGACACCGTAATCGGATGCGAGTTCTTCCGCTCTCTGTGTGCTCAAAGCTGAACTCGATTCCAGTTGCCGCGGAAACTGTTGTTGGTGCCACGACGGGTGTCTTGGGCGCACCAAAAGGTTATTTCGCGGCCATGAAATCCGTGTGCGAGAAGCATGGTGCCTTGTTTATCTTGGATGAAATCATGTGTGGGATGGGCAGTAGGTCCATTTCTCTTGTCCAGCGAGTAGCGTAGTCACCCTCAAGCCTAGGAATGGGTTCCTTGCATGCATGGCAGAGTGTTGGTGATGGTGCAGCCCCTGATTTACAGGCGATTGCAAAAGGACTTGGCGGAGGGTACGTAAACGCATATCAAAGGAATTTGTCTAACGGTGAGCCAAATAGCTATGCATCTATTGGCGCAGTGTTGTTATCTCCCAAAGTTGCAAACGGCATACGAAGTGGATCAGGTATTCTCAAGCATGGACACACTTATCAGGTAGCGTGAGTTTTGTTCGATTTACCGCGACCTCAGCACTCTTCTAGGCCCACCCATTGGCATGTGCGGCATCCTTGGCTATACAAAGGGTAATCAAAGAAGAGGGTTTACTAACAAAGGTCATAGAGAATGGTGAACTCATGCACAAGCTCCTTTGGCGGGGGCTACTGTCGGAGGATGCAATGGCCAAGCCGTTTACGTTTGACATCCGCGGCCGTGGTGCATTCTGGGGCATCGAGTTTGATTTTTTGTGCCGTGAAGCAGACAAATATGATTTTAGGAGCAGGACCTTTGCCCTGCTCGTCCAGACCCGCTGCCTCAAGAATGGCCTCATTGTCATGGGAATGAATGGAGGGGCAAGCCTTGATGGGTCGAGAGGCGATCATATTGTCCTGAGTCCTGCATTCAATGCGACAACAAGAGAAATCGAGACAATCGTCGAAATATTTGTCAGGAGCGTGGACGAGGTGCTCAGGGACTCTCTGGTGTAACTTGAAAGTTTTCTCGTCACGAGTATCTTTATATTTTCGTGCATACCGGAATATCGTACACAACATGATGTGTTCTCGCCCATCGTGGTCGTCAATCCGACCCGTCAGTATCAAATAAAACCTCGTTCGTCCTCAGACGAGCACACGCACCCCGAGCAGAATACAAGAACACCTACACCGAGTGAATAACACAGATTCCAAATGCATAAATTCTTCTCGCTGGCGGCGGCGGTATCACCACCACAGTGTTCAGGGCGTAAGCCACGTGCTCAAACACGTCGCCGGGGCATATGAGCATCTCCTGGTAGAACTGAGTACCATTAACCCTCTAGGGCGTTATTCCACTGAACCCCATGAGTCTGATTTGAAGTACTCTGGTATCGAAGCGTTCCTGACCACGCGCGTCTTAGCGCCAAGAAGATATTTCCGTTGTCCGTCGTGAACGACGAATGAAGTAGCTTTTTCGTACTGCGCGTCGTGGACCCAGCAGAGATCACCGAATGCATGCACGGCGCCTCCGATCGTGACCATACTCCGTCCCGAAATTTATGTTTAGGCACTCCGTAAGGAGGCGGCTGCAGGAGGTAAGCGGCGAGAATCCGACAGAAAACGAGGATTAGTACGAGTGAGAGAAGAACTTAAGAGTCATCTCTTGATCAGTAACCGCCATGTCATTCAAAATACCAACCAAACGCATCCTATCCAGCGCTCAGTTGGAGGACTTTCAAGGCTCGCAGACCCATGCCAACATCGTCGCATTCGTCGAGCAACTCAACGACTCGGTCATCAACGTGAAGCTCACAGACGACGTCGAGGTCATCGTGCGTTCGCTTCACTTCGTTTTAGAGTAAACGATTGAAGTTAGTCACCATATTGGCAAGAGAAGAGGATCGATCCTATCCTCAAAGTATTGGACCAAGTAGAAGGTATCGCTGCAAAGACGCCCCCGGTTGATAACAAAGCGTCGCGCTTCGGTAATCCAGCTTTCAGGACCTTTTACGATGAGGTGCAAAAGGTGAGTTACTGGATCTATTCCGTTGAAGTCTCTGTATGACAGCGGACGCAGCAAGCGCCTGCCCTCCACGCCGAGCTGGGCGTGCCCGAAGCTGCGGGTACCGAATTGCAAGCGTATTTCGTCAACGCGTGGGGTAACCGCGAACGCATCGATTATGGAAGTGGGATGGAACTTAATTTTCTATGTTGGCTGTGGGCAACGCCATTTTATGTTTCGATACACGTTTGTACTGATTCAGGACTTTGCCTAGGTATTGCCTGAGACAACTCAGCGTGGTCGAAGAACGTGATCATAAACCGCTCGTCATCCGTGTGTTCTGGAGGTTCGTATGCACTTTCTTCTCGAATGCACTCGCTAATCTCATCAAGATATATACAGATCATGCGAATACTCCAATCGACATACTGGCTTGAGCCGGCGGGGTCGCATGGCGTATGGGGACTCGACGACTACCACTTTCTCCCGTTCTTATTTGGCTCGGCGCAGTTGAGAACCTCTCCTGAGCTTACTACTAGACGTGTTCCCGGCCGTCCATCACCCAAGGCAATCCATATCCCTGACATTGTCGATGAACTCGCCAAGGATTACATGTACTTTGCATGCATCAAATTCATAAATTCTGTGAGTAGTCGCTCACCTCTACCTTGACCGAGTGCAGACTCGTTCGCTATTCAGATCAAGACGGCATCTCTTCGGTGGCACTCTCCGATGCTCGACGACATATCAGCTGTACGTGATG
>JBBPUC010000729.1:0-12550 GCA_038094375.1 Tubosaeta aff. heterosetosa
GTGCGGTTTTTGCACGGTGGGCATGTCCCTGGTGTCCAGGTAAGTCGTTTAGACCGTTGGTTTTGTCGCTTGGACCGCTGGAGTCGTCTGGGGGATTTTCCGGTGAGTTCTCCCCATCTGTTCGCTCTACCGCTTTGCTGACACGTTCCAACGCTCCGTACAGCTTCTTCGGCGTGTCCTCTACATTACCGACACCTATGAGCGCTCTCGACGCGTCCGCTTCGACTTCTGACTCGACCAGCTCGTCTGGGTCCATCCCAGGTAAGTCTTCGTCAGCCTTTCGTCCCAGTCGTTTCCGCTGGTGTACTGACGTGCTCTTTGCCGTCTTAAGCCTTGTCCTGGCGTCATCATCACCGTCTACTGTCGCCGTCGCATCTGCTTCGACCGTTTCGGCTTCGAGCTCGCGGTTCACATTACCATGTACTACCATCCGAGGGAGGGGTCGCGGTCGAGGATGGTACAGAGATTGCGCAACTTAGTGGGGTCGTCAAAGAAGAGACAGCGGACGAGAAACTCGCAGCCGAGTCTGCGCCACGTGCGGCAGGCCGCGATGATCGACTACGACAAAGCAAGGGTGAGCCACGCGTCGTTTTCGCGCAAGGACGAGAGGAGAGAGAGAACGGGACCTACCTAGTTGCGTAACTTCGCCGTTGGATAATGTTGATGGTGTCTTGGGGTGTTCGGACGGTCCAACCACTCCATGGGGACTTGGATACATGCACGGGAATAACCGATCTACCCACGCAAACCAAACCCTCCACCAACTTGTGCTATTCGACGCTGATGGCGGACAGACTCCCCCCCGAACTCTGGTCATACATTTTTGACCTCGCTGCAGACCAGGATGTTATATTTTACCCCGGTCTACAAACCAGCATGGCTCAATCAACTTGGAGCGGCCCGTTCGTCCGCAATGATGAATGGCGGTCCACCTGGTTCTTGTGACCCTCATCGCATATTGACCAAAGAAACAGCTATCGTAACAAAGATCTGACGAAAACTTTGGATCCAGTCCATCTTGACCGGGAGATGCATTGCGTCTCGCCACTAGTACTGCTCGCATCCTTGGACTGCGCGCGCCCTCCCTAAGTTCGAGTCTACAAAACAGCTCGTGAAGACCGTCTTTGATGCGGTTCAAGGGGCGCCCAATTCCGAGTTGACTGCTGAGGAACAGCCTGACCGCGCACCGAAAGCCTATTCTCGCGCGCTGGATACATCTCGCATCCCGATATCACTCCCGGAAACATTCTTTTAACGAATTTAGGAAGAGGCTAATTGATCGATTGGGAACTGGTGCGTGGACCACGACCAGATCGCATGGTGAGCCTGCCAGAAGCGTATTTGAGCATCACTCACGCTGGCGTTGGCATCTTGATTGGGAAACGTAATACTTCATGCCCGCATATTTACCAGCAAGAGACGATTCTCGTGGACGATCTCCGTTTCTGCACCTCCTCGCGTGGATGACGTTGCGCTATGTCTCCGCCCAAGATTCGTACTACAACCGTAAAGTACGTGATACAGACGCGTTTTATGAGCGTTCTGAACGCGCCAGGGGACGTCTTGACTATGGCAGCTCTGGTGAGTCCTGGGCTCTGGGTACCAAGACGTATCCATCACACACATTTCAACCTAGGATGCCCACCCCCCTCAGCCCTGCCAGTCGCGCTATGCTCTACGGAAGCCAACGACCGAGGACCGGATGAAGATAAACATGTCGTCGAATTGCTCCGACCAAAAACTGAAATGGTTACAAGCTGTGATAAATGAATAGATGGAACACCCTCCCTCTCTCTGCGATACAAAAGGCCCTGGAAAATGAGGTTTGGCCCGTTGATAAAGGGTTGATTTTGAAACACCCGCTGTGTTGCCTCTTCGGGCCTGTGAGCCCCATGTACCACTAAAAAGATACAAGCGCTCGGTAGCCCCGCTGAACAGGACGGAGCACATCCCTGGGCCAGGCATCAGCATGATCCCTCGGAACTCTACAAGACTTCTGCGCCTCATTTCGTTGTATCATATCTAGACCCAGCGTGAAATCAATAGCCACATGAACCACGAACGAAACCGTTGTACTAGAACATCACCAAATCTCGTTGATGCTGATCCACGACAGATAGTACGTCAGCGAGAGCGAGCGAGCGGTCAGACAGGAGTTTTCGCGAGCACATGCTTCATTGCCTTGTGTTGTCTCTTCCGACGAGCCGGACGCCTTGGTGCCAAGACGCGACGACAGTCTGGTACGTCGTCGCTTTTATCTCCCGCCATACTCCCCATTCTGATGTGCGACGATGGTAACGGGAGTCCGATTCGTCTGCACGCATCGTCAATACCTTGCTCACGGAACTCGAAGACTGCAAATCCGTCTATGTCACCGGTGCAATCAACCGCTCGAATATGATCGATCCCCCTTCCCGGATGGCTTGATAAGCTGGTGTATGTCGACCCCCAGACGAGCGCGTTGAAATTATACAGACGTTAATGAAGCGAGTGCCTCTCCGAATGGAGACTCGGGAGGGGACGTGGGAGAGACGGTGTCGCAGTTGGTCAGGGGGATGTGAAGGGTATAGTGGAGCAGATTTGGCCCTGAGGGAGGCGGGGGTGGTTGTGCTAAGACAGGTGTTGGGGTCTCTGGAAGTGATGAAGAGAGAGGGCCAGGAGGTATGAGGGGCGGGAGCGGACAAAAGTTTCGTTTCGTTTGAGGGATATCTGATAGTCACGCTTTCGGATCATTTCTTTCGTTTTTCGTTTTCTGTCTGCTGATTCGCTTTCGTTTTCGGGTTTTGTTGCGCGCCTTGATGATGTAGCTGTGGTTTTAAATTTTATCAACCAGATTATCTCTGCTACAAGCACTTTCACTTTCGTTTTCGGTTTTCTGATTCATTTCAGCTCTCATTCGGTACTCTTCGGATGTTGTATTTCCTAGTCACAAATGTCGATAACTTGTTTGGATGCCATGTACCCAGATAGACTTCGAACTATGTACATTCCTTGTATTGACCTAGCAGTAATACTAAAGTTTGCGGGGTTTGAGTGCAAGCGTTCATCAATGCCTTCATCGTGAGGGGGGTGCTGCCATGCAGCCGTCGCTCACATCGTCGCCGTTTTGGTGGCGACGGGGCCATCGCGTCATCCCTTGCCCTCGCGCATCGCCGACGTGGTGGCAGGCATGCCATTGCACGCCCTCGCCTGCGTCATCGTTGTTTGATGGCGATGGGGTCATCGCATTGTCCTCGCCCTTGCGCGTCGTCGGCGTGATGCTAGTGGGGATGCCATTGCATGCCCTCACTCGCGTCGTCGTTATCTTGATGTCAATGGGGTCGTTGTGTTGTCCCCGACTTTGCGCATCGCTGACGTGGTGGTGGGCATGCATTACACCCCCTTTTCTCTGTGTCGATTTGGTTGTGATGCGGTCATTTGTCCCTGCCCTCGGGCATCGTTGATGACGTGGTGGGAGGCACGCGGTTGCGCGCCCCCGCTCTCGTCGTCGTCGTCGTCTTGGTTGCCATGGGACCATTCGTCCTACCCTCAGACGTCGTGGTGGTGGTAGGGACGCAATTTGCGCACCCCCACTCTCGTCGTCTTCAGCCCTGTTAGCCGAGTATGGACACGTCGTACTCCCTTACTACTGAGTGTTGCCGCCACCGCCGCCGCGTTCATGGCGGTATGCTGTCGTGCAGCTCCCGCTCGTCGTCATCACGAAGGTGAAGGAACGCTGTTACGTTCCCCTCGTCTTCGTCGTCGCCGCCGTGCTAATGGTGGCGTGCTGTCGTGCAGTTGAGAGGAATCCCCTCGTTCCCCTAGTTGTCATCGGTAGTGAGCAAACCAACCGTGCTGCCCTCGTCAACGTGGAGGCCGCGGGTACCACTGGTCATCTAGAGTTGAGCATTTTAGCCGAGTATGAACACGCCGGTACTACTCGCTTACCAGTAGCACTCGCAAAAACCCTGCCGTCGTCGCGGTTGTGGTAGAGGGCGCGCTGTTGCGATATCCTTGCCCACTGCGTCGTCTTTGATGGTGAGCACACAGTTGCCATCCCCGCCGCCCTTGTCCATCGCGGAGGTGGTGATGGGCGTAGCTGCGCATGCGTGAGCAGTCGGTAACGTGAGAGTCTACGGCGCGCGAGGAACGAGCACAGCCGTAGAACCAAGTCTTCGTTCTCCGGCGCCTCGTTGTCTCGCGCCGCGCCATGCTCGTCTTGCCTGGCTCAGTCCTCGCTGCTCTTCATCGCACCCACCCACCACTCCCAGGCCTCAAACTACATCTTCGGCGTCTCGCAGCCATCTCTCCCTGCGATCCCGAGCACGTCAGCTCATGGGCCGAGCATTCTGCGTGTTCCCACCCACCCTCGCAGCTCACGCCCAGCCCTCTGCTGTTCGGGGTCGGGAAGCGCTCCGCGCTTTCGCCCACACCATCCTCTCACTCAGCCACCTTCCCTGCCTTCCCTCACCGGCGCACACCCGCAGCGCAGTCCAAAGACTAAACTGAGCCGAGTGCGAAGATGTCGCATTCGGCTAAAGTGCGTCACCATCAACGAGTCAGCGATACTGTACACACGGCGACCAACATGGACTATGTGTGGTCACGACCGACCCCGCTCGACGCCATCAAAGCGGTCGTGATCGGCCAGGCAAGCACCGCCTCCCTCTCCCTGCTCACCCGTTCCAGGACCCCTACCAGGACATTGGCCAGGCCCACAGCCTCGCCTTCTCCGTCCAGCCCCCCACCAACCCCTCCCCCCCGGATCGCTCAAAAACATCTACAAATAGCTCGCTAACGATGTGCGCTCCCCAAGACAGGGTAAGTCTTGTCACGGCTTTGTTTCAGGCACGTCTCAGCGCCTCCCAGCCACTTCTCACCCATCGCGACGGCGGGTGTGCTCTGCCTCAACACCGCACTCACCATGCGTGCCCACGAGGCCAACTCGCACGCCAAAAAGGGGTGGGAGCCGTTCACGGACGCGGTGCTCAACGCGGTCTTGCGCATGCCGACGGCGTCGGTCGCGGCCTCATCTTTTTTTGCATGGGGACAGCCGGCACAAAAGACGTGTGCGGCTGTGCAACGACGAGGTGCGTTTGTCCGTGTGTTGTCGTGCGACGTTGATGTGTTTGTGAACTAGGGTGGGACGGTCTTTGTATTGAGTTGAGTGGGGCTGATGTGACGTATCCCAGATGTCCCCATCCGTCTCTGCTCTCTGTCTTGAAAGTCGTACATCCAGTCGTCGCTCCTGATATGGCTGTGACTAAATTCCTGATCGCGGGGTTCCGCGATCCCTCCATCAGCCTCCTGCAACCTACCTCCATGAGATCGTCCCACTGGAGGACGTGGTTGTTGGCAGGTCCTCGTTGCACGAAATTAGATTAGCTACTACAGAGTCGATTACTGGGATCACATAGAGTAACCTTATACATGATATTGGCTTGACAAAGTCGACACCAAACCCTTGTCAACCGATGTAACTGACCACCAGACAACCAATATATTCGACAATATAGATACTAATTGCTGTCCAATCTACACTATGCTAGCTTGGACCGTTTCATCTCGGTCCGAGTGGGTGAATCATCAGGTTGATCCCTCTTCCTTTGCAGTCGATGGAGAGGTTGCAGAAAGATATCCTTGGACTGCCCCAGATCCTCCACAATCTTTTGATGATATTCTCGTGCTTTTGTATGCGCCTCCTTCCTAAGTTCTTCACGCTCTTCGCCAGGTAATAATTGCGGAAAAGATCTTTCCAGCGCCTCGTAGAATTTGACCAGGTGACTTCCAAGTTCTGCAATGGAGGAGCACCGCATTTTGTATGTTCCCGAAAGCGCTTCCCAAGCCTTTCGTCGTTGATGAAAGTGTTCAAAGAAATATCGGCGTAATGGTGAAGCAACCGTAGATGGGAACGCCTCGTTAAAGTACTGCAGCTGTTCATCGACATTTTTGGGCGGCGCCATCGCATCAGTGTGGTAAAATAGCACCCAAACAGCAGTCCACCATTCAGACTCCAAGTCGTGGAGGAAATTCATGCGGAATGGCGGCTCGTCTATGCAAGGCTCATCGAAATTTGTTGAAGTGTCTCTTGGTATAAAGACGTATTTCATGTGCTCCACCTCGACTGCCATGTATTGCATTGTCCCCTACCAATCGTGAATACGCAACGAAAGAGATTAGATGATATCTCACCGTTCGGACATCGTGCGCGCCTTCGGAATTGACTTTCTTTGCATATTCAAGATCCGACAATTTGCCAATTCGATCATCAGGAAACCAGAGCATGTTGCTGGCACTGACGTCGCGGTGTACCCAGCCAACTTGGTGTAAATAATCCAGGGCTATTCACCACATATAGTCTTGTGTAAAAAAGCAATTAAAAGCTGCTTACCTTTCAGTGCGCCAGACAAGCAGGTGAAACAGTCTAACAGACTCCTCACGTTCATAAGGGCCACCCCGACATCCACGAACACGGTGCGAGTGTGTATCCTCTGCGGGACGTGATCATCCAAGCCAACCCTATACCGCATAATTTGGGGGGGTTTGTTGGAGAGCGGGATGTGGCCTGTGCTGGGTAGATGAAGTCTTTGCGAGAGCTCGGATTTGGGCGTACAAATCCACTTCAGGCTGTCTTCTTCCTCACCCTCCACCACGAGTTTACCATCTTCGTGACCCTTGATCACGAGTGTTCCGTCAGGTCTGTCAGAGACCATGACGTTCTCAGAAACGCGGACTCGCACAAAATACTTCTCCGCCTTCGCAGCCTCTTCGTCTCCTAACTCCCTTCGTATGTCCTTGAAAATATTCTCCACGATCGCGCCCTCAGTGTCACGGTCTCCGTCTCGCCACGAGTCTTTGATTGCGAAGACGTCTCCATTTTGATCCTTCGCTTCATATACTCGGGAGCCGCGGCTAACCATCGGATCTGCGCCATATGTAGCGATCTCGCGTACCGTAGTATAAGTTTCATCGCCAACTTTGAACTTGTATTGAACTTCGCCGTGCTCATCCAAGATGCGTTCCATGGTGGGATCCCATCCAAGCCGCTCGTCATCCATGCACGCAATCGAGTAAAAGAGAGATATAACGTCGTCGATTGCCTAGTAGGTAACCATTATCAGGAAAATGCAACACAATGATAATAAGCACTATACCTCCATGAAATCAAGCGGTTTCGAGACCGCAACATATGCGCGATTGTGAGACCAGACCCTCATCTTCGTGTCCTCGATCGTGATCCCCAAAACAAAGCGGCGACAGGGGTCTTCGCGCATGATGTTATGCAACGACCATAATATCTTTCGCGTGTTCTGGGACAATGGAGTTTAATAAAACCGAATTCGAGAGAAGATCTGTGACGTACGTCAACCCTTGCATTATCATCGTCCTTCTTCTTGAACTCGAAGGGGATGGCAATATCCCACCAATGTGTTTCATCCGAGCCTTGTGTCCTATCCAAGTCAGGACGCTTGTATGTAATGTAGGCATCTGGACGGGATGTGTTTCTACGTTGCGAGAAGGGAGTGCGTGACGGGGCCGCGTGATAACTCACGCTGTCCGAAGGACCTTGTTGAAAAATGATCGACACGATATCAATAAAGGGTCGAAAAACTACATCTTCCGCGTCCCGGGATACGTCTGGCGTGTCGGGAAATTGGGTCCACTGAAAGGCATCGTTGTCTGCAGCCAGCAAGACACTCCTGTCTAACAACCTCTGGCGTATTTGCACTATGTCAGGAGAGGGGCCGAATAACGACCGGACGAGAGTGTTGTAGGGGACCTCGAGATACCTCCCGAGGTCGTCGAGAACCGCCTCGCGCCCTAGCTCGAGATCTCCAGTGCGGTAAGGAAACTGTGAAGTGGACCGCGAAATTGGCACTGTATCCGGGGCGAGGGGCTGCGATTTAGATTGTGGTGTTTTGGGAGTGGTAGCATCGGCCATTGTGGATCGTAGCGTCGAGCCTGCTGCAAAGCACTGAAATGCTTGAAAGTCGAACCAGACTGTCACGACACCCGCCAACGTATCAACATGCGCAAATACGCGCTGTATGGCGGGTTTGCGCTAAATTGAACATGATTTATCGGTCAGAACCTTAGATACTAGACATACGGCCGATATTCGGCAGGGACCTTGTTTACCCATGTGCAAGGCAAAAGTGAAATTGATGTGCATTTCATGTCAAACGTGTGGATATTTCGGATATATATGGTAATCCTGCTTACCTAATCTTTGGTACATCGCACTGTAGTTCCTTTAGTTATCTTTCTTTAGTGACTACTGAGTATTCTACAGGTATAGTGTCAAAATATAACTCCGGTAACTCTGGAGTGTATTCCATCCAACTCCGGAGCAATCTCGCTCATCTTCGCCACAATCGTCACCGGACCTGATCTAGTACGTTTAGAGTATAGCATTACCTTGTGGATACAGCGTGGTGGCGTTCCTGATCCCTCCGAACACACGCTGCTGCGCCCTTTCAGATTTCTGGATACAGAATGCCTATTCTCGCCTACTCCACTCCGGAGTTGTCCGGAGTTACGCGCGCACGTGTCTTCGTAGTATTTCAGCCTTTCGAACTTTTCACTCAAACCTCAGTCGTGTTCTTACCTTTGGTAGCACTTCTGAGTTGGGCATTGCTGCCCTTATCTTAGATCTGACAGGTTATGAGCCCTGCTAGCGCACACTAGCAAACGATCTATACTCCGCACAACTCCGCTCCGGGAGAACACACTCTGTCCATTGCCCCGACGCACTTCGGGCTGAAACTCCAATGCCCTCCGAAAACCACTCCTCCGCCGCGGAATGCCCTATCCTAGTCGGACCAACAAACTTCCAAGTATGGAAGCTACGCATTACCGCTAAACTCCGCAGAGAGAAGGTACTCGGTGTCGTCCTAGGTACCAACACTTACCCACCTACGATACAAAACGCATCAGTCGCACCCTCTGGTACCCCTGGATCCATCTCCGCGACTCCCGGCACATCCGCCACACCCTCCGGTAACCCCGGGTCCATCTCCGCACCATCCAGTGCCGTAGACGACGCTCGAAAATGGATAGAGCGCGACGAAAAGGCACACGGAATAATTCAGGACCACATCTCCGATGCCGTGCTCCTAAAAACCACCCACCTTACCTCCGCAAAAGCGCTCTACGATGTCCTTCTCACCTTGTACCAAGCGTCCGACCTCCCCTCCGCATATCACTCCTATTGTCAGCTCTTCACATCACAATGGGACGGCAACTCCGACCTCTCCGAACACATCGCGTCCATCCGGTCTTTAGAATCCCGTTTAGCTGGGATGAAGTACTCCATCGACTCCAAGATCTTAGCCTTCATCCTGCTCCATTCGCTTCCGAAAACTCCGGAATGGAGCACCTTCGCATCATCCGTCATCAATACCACCGACGAAAACAAGTTCACCTTCGACGCAATCGAAGTTTGGATTCTCTCAGAGCACGCGAGACTACGGCTCTCCGCTAAGTCCGACTCCGCGTATTCCGCAATCGACAAGGGTGAACGAAAGAAGAGGGGTGGGAAGTACTGTGAGCATCACTGGACAAAGGGACACAATACAGACGAGTGCCGGAGTAGGGAACACTGGTCTCCGGAGCTAAAAGAGAAGTACGGCGAGGAAAAGGCTAACGCCGCGGATCAACCAACACCGCCGCATCCGGACCCTCCGAATCGTAAAAATGTATCTAGAGAACTCGTAGATCGCGCTTTATACACACGCATTCAGGCCTACGTTTCGTGCGATCCCAAACCTTCATCAACGCGAACCATCATTGACTCCGGAGCCTCATCACATATGGTCCCACACCGAAACTGGTTCTCGACATACTCCGCACTATCTCCGCCACGTCCTGTACAGTTCGGAGACAACTCCGTCGTCCACGCCATCGGAATCGGAACTGTCATTCTTCGATCCACAGTAAAGGAAGCGAACTACGAAATCTCACTGAGCGATACACTACACGTTCCGGAGTTTGCACTATCACTGATCTCTGTACCAAAACTTTCGGTCCTAGGCTTCTCCACATCCTTCCCCGGAAAGTCCAAGTCCTGTTTTGTGTGAAAGGAGCGTACCACCATCCTGGTCGGACACCACAACCACGGACTTTATCACGCGGCGACAACTCCGGTATGCGTCCCGGAATCCAGTCTCATCTCCGTAGACATAAACGTCCTACACCGACGACTAGGACACATCTCCGTCGCACGGATTCAAAACATGGTACGCAAAGGACAGCTCCAAGGAATCGACGGACTCAGCGGAATACTGGAGTTCTGCGAATCCTGCACGCTAGGAAAGATGAAGAAAGTCCCCTTCAAATCGCGTGAAGAAATACGTACCTCAGCCCCTCTGCAAATGATTCACACAGACGTTGGCGGTCCGATAACTCCGCAGTCCCGGGAAGGACACAAATACTGGCTCCTAATCGTAGACGATCACACACGATTCCCGTGGATCTACTTCCTCAAACGAAAGAGCGATGTCCGAGATACTTACCTACGCTGGAAGTCCGACATTGAAAACCATTTCCGCACCGAAGTCCGCTCAGAATGCTTCTCCGAACTACACGTCCAATTTATTCGGAGTGACGGGGGAAGCGAGTACACGAACAAGGAGTTCAGAGACATACTCAGGAGCGACGGCACCATCTTGGAAACCTCCGCTCCTTACACTCCGGAACAAAATGGACTTGCGGAACGAATGAACCAAACTCTCTCTCTTCTCGCAAACTCCATGCTAGAAGACTCGAAACTCCCAAAGTCCTTCTGGACCGACACCATGTCAACTGCCGCATACATCTCCGCCCGAAGCCCGACCTCCGCATTGAACGGAGATACACCGTACCACGCATTGTTCAAACGGCGAGTCGATCCCACATTGTTCCAACCCTTCGGATGTATCGCGTATGCACTAATTCCGAAAGACCAACGGAGCGGAAAATTCAGGTCGCACAGTCGAAAATGCGTAATGCTAGGATACACATACGGACAACAGGCATACAAACTCCTAGACCTAGAACGCCGGACTATCATCTCCAGCCAGCATGTCACGTTTGATGAATCCGGAAAAGCCTCCGATTCCGAAACCACTCCTTGGACCTGTGCATCCGAGGATCAGTGGGAGGGACTCACCACAAAAGCCATCCGGACTTCTATACAAATCCCGGACGAGGACGAA
Source organism: Tubosaeta aff. heterosetosa (assembly GCA_038094375.1). Lineage (NCBI taxonomy): Eukaryota > Fungi > Basidiomycota > Agaricomycetes > Boletales > Boletaceae > Tubosaeta > Tubosaeta aff. heterosetosa. Next base: position 11,175 of record JBBPUC010000729.1, read on the forward strand.
GACGAAGGGAACCCCGCGATCTCTCCGGATTCAGTGGGAGCAACTCCAAAACAATCGGACGAAGTCTTGGACTTAGCAGAGCAACTTAGCCAACTCCACCTCCATCAACAAACCCCCGAACCAACTCCGGCCGTATCTAAGTCTCCGACACACGCTCCCGCAGAACTCTTGGCTGGTGTACGCAGAAGCAGTCGTGTACGGAAACCCGCAAACAAAAACCAGGACTACCAACGGACCTTGGATGAAGAGGAACAGCGGAGAAGAAAAGAACGCGAGGATTTTGTGGAAGAAGCCGAAATAGAAGGAGTACTGGAACCCACGGAATACGACGGAATAAATTCCGAAGAGATCCCAGACATACCCGGAGCCTACTGCACCTTCCAAGACCAAATCTTTGCCGGAGCAGCTCGCGGACCTACGGGGGAAGATCTCCCAAACACCATCAAAGAGGCTTATGCACGCCCGGACTCCGACTTATGGAAATCCGCAGTGGAAGAAGAGCTCTTAAGTCTAAACGCGAATCACGTCTATGAAACGGTTCCACTCCCGAAAGGTGTAACTCCGATAACCTCAAAGCCGGTCTTCCGGATCAAACGTGATGAAAACGGAAAGGTGGACAGGTACAAAGTCCGGATCGTCGCGAGAGGGTTCACCCAAAAGGAAGGAGTAGATTATCAGGAGGTATTCGCTCCGGTAGCCAACCTGGACTCTGTCCGGACCATCGTAGCTCTCGCAGCAAAGCACAATTTGGAACTGGACCAAATGGACGTCTCAACGGCATACCTAAACGGAGAACTGGAAGAGGAATTATACCTACTACCTCCAGAAGGAATTCCCATCCAACCGGGCTACTGCTGGCGACTCCGGAGATCGCTCTACGGACTTAAGCAAGCCGGACGGACATGGAATAAAACCCTCGACAAGAAGTTAGGAGAGCTTGGATTCACTCGTCTAAACGCGGAGACGTGTCTTTATGTCACCCGGAAGGAAGGGCAGGTGTGTTTCCTCGTCGTATATGTAGACGACCTCCTCCTCGCAGCTAGCACACGGTCCTTCATGAACTCCGTAAAGTCATCACTCTCGTCTGCTTTCAAAATGCACGACCTCGGAGAAGCAAAATTCATCTTAGGAGTTGAAGTCTGACGCAACCGCAGACTACGCACCGTCTCCCTGTCACAAACCCAATACGCGCAAACTGTCCTCCAACGTACCGGAATGGTGAACTCTGCTCCATGCCAGACTCCCATGCTTCATAGCCTCTCGTTATCCGCCACCGATCCGGAGGACAACTCCACCATATCCGAAATGACCATAAACGGAGTTAGAGTATCCTATCTAACCGTCATAGGCTCACTCATGTACCTCATGCTCGGAAC
>JBBPUC010000730.1:0-12550 GCA_038094375.1 Tubosaeta aff. heterosetosa
CGTCATCAAAATCAGCTGCGCAGCGCGTTCTAGCCCCCAGTGGTACAATAAAGTCGGTCAACAAATATATTGTTGCTTGCCTCTTTTTCGTAACTTTGTCACTGTGATGTTGGAGAAGTCCCTGGAAAGCTAGTAGGGAAACCTAGAGAGATGGCTACCTACGACTACGACTTACTACTACGCGTTTCTGTTCCTCCAGGTCATTCGGTTGCGATCGTCGTTGCTACACAATGATGCTACTCCAACTTGGTTGTTAGTAGGCATGCACGTTACTGAGCTTACCAGGAAGTTGTGGATCGACTTATGGCTCGAAACATGTGCTTGTGTTTTGTAGAAGCCCAGTTGTTTCGGCGCGATACGGTTTTAGGCTTACTTGCGTTTTATCGTGACCTCGGACACCCTACATGGACAAAATCAATCATGGCCCTCGCACTACAGGATGATATAGCTGCCTCTAGGTTCCCGCCTCTAGTGGTACCCCACGTCAAAATTCACGACTCTCCCTTTGCATGCTGCGGGCCCATACCGAAAAGGGCAGAAGAACTTCATAGATCTCTACGTCTCTTCGTACGCCCCCTCTCTCTCGGGTCTCATTCGCACGCGTGAGCGTGTTCGCGCTCAGAATAAAGCCTACAATACCATTGTAAAAGTGAATCCGCTGTCCTTTGTAGCCGTCGGTCAGGCACGGCCGAGTTCAGCAGCAGTACTACCAACCGTTCGGGTTGCGTGCAGGGTCGCTACAGGTGGCCGCAGCTAGGTACGCGCATTATTGTGTATCTGTTGTGCTGGCGCTGGCTCGATCTGTCCACAGTTAACGTCCGCATCTCGACTTGTAGCGAGTCGTGGCCGCTCTTCGCGCTGTCTGCGGTGACCTGTGACTGTTTCAGTGGTATCGGCGTCATTTCGACCGGCATAGGCTATCCACCCCTGCCTCTTGCTTCATCCTACTTGTCCCAATGGTCTTCTTGCCCTCTAACTCGACTCCGCACGCTCCTTTCGTCGATGCGCTTGCTTTCGTCATCCTTTGGACGCTTCATGTGTGTACTCCTCCATCCGGCGCTCTACTGTGTTCTGACCGTTCTCTTAGCTTCTTCGACCTACCGTATTCTCAGGTTTGTCATTGTCTTCAGGCTCTTCCTTTGGCAACTCATGGCCTGTTCGCCTCGTCTGGACCTATTCCTGGTGAGTCTCTCCATCTGCTTGCCCCAATGCGTGCGAGAGCTCTGCATCTGTGTTTGGATGACGCTCGTCGTCACCCACGGTCTTCAGCGTCACTGTGTACCATCGCCGCGTGCGTACAGCGGCGTCCGGAGTGTCCGAGGTCACGACAAGAACGCGTGTAAGCTAATTCCCAAAATCGTGTGCCGAACCGTGCCGAGATGACTTGCGTTCAAGTATCCGGGTTCCCATGTGTTGAGAGGGACCCAGCGTACCATTATAACAGCGGTGAGACTTGTCGACACAGGAAGCTTCAAGGCCCTCAAAAGCGAGGATAAACCCACGTGTATCTGCGTGTCAAGCAATGGCGCATTCATCGCAGCTAGCGCAAATTCATCGGTCTCGTTCTGGGACCCTTCTACACACCAGCAAATTGGCTCCGTTATTCACCATCCTCATCCTATTCACTGCATGGAAATTTCCCCGAGCTACGACCTTGTGACTGCTGGAAGCTCAAATATCACACTATGGAACTTGTGCAGAGCCCTTTCCGCACCATACATTGACGCTCAAGTATGTGAGTCTCCGATACCTCGAGATCACGTCCTCTCAATATTTCCTTTGCGTGCAATAAAAACAGGCCAAAATCCGCCTCGAAGGGAATACTACATACCTTAACGATACAATTGCCGAGCTCCGTTTCCAGCTCACCGTCGCTAAACGCAAAGAGGATACGCTAAGTGAAACCATCAGCTCACTACGTGCAGATCTTGCATCGCAGAAAGCCAAGTCTGGTATGTTCTTTGACCGTACTTACCTGGTTATTTTTTGTTTATCCATTCTCGTAGTGGAGCTTGAGAAAACCGCCGAACAACTCCGTACAGAGCTTGTCAATTCACAGAGGATAATTTTCGAGACCAGGCAGATATATAGTATGTCCATAGTCAATCCTGATCCAAGCTTTGCTCATCAGCTTTTGGTATCCGACTTCATCAAGGCGAGAGGATGAAAGATCTGGAGACAACTGTCCAACAGCTCCTTACCCAAACAAAACAGCTTCGTACCGAACTCTATTCCGTCCCGTGACACGCACTTCAATGAATTGTCCCTACATTATCGATCTAAGACAAGTCTCCTTCGTGTACTCTCTATACTTGATATTCTTATTCCCATCTGAAATCTTAGTGGAAGGGTGATGTTTGGTCGCTGGGACAACCGGGTCTTGACACCACTGAGGGCTGATAGGGTGTTCCCCACGTTGGTTTTATCATTATTAATCAGAGAACAGTGCTCGGGTTCTACGAAGAAGTGCATCATGGCGCTCGAGGGGGTCATAGATGAGGCTTTGAGCCTCAGCAAGCAAGTCCAATGTTGATTTAGGGATCAACAAACGACGCGTTGAATGGCGCCAACAGGGCAAGATTAACGTGTCCCCTCGATTATATGTGTTAATACGACATCAGTTTGTGATTAAGCGAGGGTGATGATGAAATCGTTGGAAAACGCTTTGCCCCACGTCGACTATGTAGACTTAATGCCGTGTTGCTGCGTTACAGATAATATCAGTAGTATCAGACTCTATCAATTGTCTCCTCTGGCCCATGGGCAGAGGGATGCGACCTTGCATAGGATGAAACGCTACACTGACCCAGTTTCTGCAGCCTTTACATCGGTAAGTCACCTACTTGTTTCCATTCCTGTCAATAACATGAATGGTAGAACCTCGTTCTCGGTATAACGATACCGCACCGAAGAAATGATCAATATGACCATCTACATGCCTCAGGACTCATTGACACTACCATGGGTTATTAACTGATAGAAAGAAACAAGTAGAAGCATTCGAGGCACGTCATATCCAGATGGAGGTGAAAAAGGTTTACCGATACTTGATGCTATCGCACGGGCGGGAACGCATCCGTGATGGCTGTGTAATGAGAGGATGTCCCAACGGGTGGTACGCCGGTGCCCCTCGGCCAAGATAAATGGCCTCATGGAGATTGTTAAGCTCTCCAAGTTGCTTGCAACGACATCGGAGATGCTTTGCGAGTTGGACCAAAGGGGTTCGCATGGCGTAACCGGGGGGATGAATACGACCGCCTCACTGATGTACTTTGTCTTGCGTTCTTCAAGGGACTTGTCGACAAGACATGCTCCCCGCGAAAGCAAAGCTGGATGATAGACACTTGATTTTTTCGCTAGTCAACGAAAGGCACAAGTACCCACCAAAGGCAGCTTGATAGAGATGGTGCTGCACAGCGATCCAATACCAAAACGGCAAAATGTCGAAATGGACAAAGAATGCCTAGAAATCCTATTGAACACTGTGCATTAAATAGGAAGGAGGTGTTATGAGGAGTCTGGCCGCTGTGGTCCCAGTTGTCAATCACGTTGTGGTCTCGGAAAAGACACAACGCCGTAGCGAAAACTAGAATACACACTGTTTGGTGAATTCATGTGGGCCATTCGTCTATCCTTTGAGACAGGTTCTTGAGGAACAAGGAGTGCACGTGCAACTTGAAGCTGAACATGATGACCGAGGGTCTCGAGGTGGTCATCCAATACCGTAGCGCAAAATACCACCAAGTCGCCTCCCCCGCAACCGCGTCCGCCGAATTCGCCATCCTGAAAAAGGACCTCGCTCATCTCCGCGTGCACTCGCCATCCCAGAAGAACGTCCGCCGCGTCGATGGGTCCTTTATTCTCCACTGGCCCACGGCTGGCACAAGTCCAAAGGTAGACGGATTGACCGTGCGCGGGTGTCTGCCGTTCTCCTGCGTCCATTGCACTGACATGATCCTTCACCGTATTTAGGATTCCCTGCACACGCGATGGTTCAAATTATGCAGCGATGATCCGGAAGCACTCAAACTTCGAGAGTTTCTCTCCATGTAAGTCGCCCCCCATTCACCCAGCCGGATCTCACCCGGGAGCATGGTGCTATCACCAGAGAGTCTATTTCATTGACCCAAAAGTAAGATATTCTCCTGGATAGCCTGGTTGGCTTTGCTGACTCGCGCCTAGCGGCGTTTTGATTTGCTCTACCGCTGGTGCGAGACAGGCTTCGCAGAATGCACCGCCAGGAACGCCAGTCGAGGGCACTCCACCACAACAACCTGCACCTGCAGTCATACCAGCACACCCTCTTCCCGCCAAACCACCACTACCCCCAAAGCGTCCACCCAGTGGCGTACGTTTGCCGTCTTTGCGCTCCCAAGTCTGTCTCATCTGATTGCATGACAGCCTAGGTTGGACAGACAACCACCACCCCATCTCAAGAGACGGATGAGTGACAAGAGCACTTCCAGCCCAGCAGCGACGCGACAGAAAATGGACACGCCAGAAACACAGACTACGGACCCACCCCGACCAATCAATACCCCACCTGCGCCGCCCGACCGGCCCAGCTCCCCCAGAACGGATCGTCAGCGCGAGCCCTCAGCCTCTGGGGACGCGAAGAAGCCGTCCCCCCAAACCACGCGAGACGACGAGACAACGACACGCACACGCACGCCTCCCCAACCCAAGCCCCCAGCAGAAGCACCGCCGGCACACCGCTCGCCCATACGCGAACCCGGCGAGATGTCGCCCCAAAAGTCGCACTCGGGCTCTACCCCGAACGCGAGCTCGAACCTGAACACGGCCCGCCAGCCACCACGTCATCCCCGCACCACCTCGCCCTACCCGGGCGCGGCCAAGCCCGACGTGAGCGGGTTGATGCGCGAGCTGTGGGACACGCGTCGTCAGCTGACGGCGATGCAAGCACGCGAACAGGTCATTCTCGATGACCTTGAGCGGATGGGCATGCGCCCCGGCGGCGGCGGCGGCGATGCTCGTTCCGATCGTGTCACCCGCGATGGTACGCGTGCCGCTTTTCATTTTGGTAGGGTTGCTGATGCCATTGCCACTAGATTTGTTGCGACTGGAGGCGGAACTGAAGGCGGAGCGCGATAGGAGGGCACGTGCAGAGCGGGTGTTGAGCGATGTGGAAAGGGAGTGTCGAGCGCCGTTTGTCGTCCCGGCGCTCTTCCAAGCATTCATGAAGATATCCGAGCTTTCCAGCTGAGGTCATTGTTTCCATTAGTTGCACAGGCGATGAGCTGCCCCCTGGAGGGATACGCTGGCTGATCCACATTATATTTTATTTCCTGCATGTGTTTGATTAGGCGGTCTAGGTGTACTACATCCGATACAAAAGGCATGTTACTAGTTGAACAGATGAGACTGGCAGAGTAATGTCCATCGGCACTTTACAACATAAGCAGTGCCGACGGGATGGATAAAAAAAACAACACGTACGGCCAAAAGGCCACATGAACAAAAAAAAGGAATGACATACGGCTGGATCCAAGTGATTCGACTAGATTCTCTGCCGTTTGGAATATCTGTCTATATCTACATCGGTAGCTGTCCGCTCGATGTGATCGAACACAGAACCGAGTGCGCGCGCGAGTTCTGGAGGCACCGGACCGCTCGCAGCAGCCATCATGTCCTCAAATTTACGCTTCAGACCGTCAAGCTGTTCTGGTGCGAAATAGACGACAGGTTGCTAAAAATAGGTGGTAAGCACCGCATGGTCGTTGCGGGGGATCGTCTCACGTACGGGGCTGTGTCTTGTTTGGGGTAGGACTTCTTCAGCCGTGAGCGCATCGTCTACCATAGGGTGCTCTTCTTCCTCCTGTGTATCGGGGCGTCTTGGTAGTGAGGGCGGCATGGCAGGATGTACCGATGGGTGTCCTCCAGGCGGACCGGGCTCCACAATGATATGCTGTGGATGGGGCAAATTCCCAAACATCGGCGGTGGCGGAGGAGGTTGCTGTGGAACAGGGACAGGGACCGACACCGGTTTCGGAGTTGTCTCCAGTTTGAACTCGGACGTATGGGGTGGTCTTCGAAAAGATGCTGGAAAGCTCGGGTGTGCTTCAGCGTGGGTCATACGTATCCGCAAGAGATGTTCATTGTCGTCCATAACCGTGATTCGGAGCCAACCACCGCAGTGGTAACGGGTGATCCGACTGCGTGACTTGCGGTCCGAGTCTTGCGTGCGGGATTTGGACTGTTCGCCTTCGAGTTGGGCACAAAAGTAAGTTACGACGGTGGATTTCCCACCACGCTTCGTTTTCTTCTGACTGTGCGAATGCGTCGGATGAGCGCCCAGGAAAGAGAACGAAAGCGCGTACTTCCAGTGATAATCTGAAGCCTCGGCTAGAAAATCTCTCACTCGATTTGAACGATTGTACAAATGTTCACCGGCAACGAAGAAACCGGGGGGTACGCTGACCATGGTATCAAAATCAAAAGGGCGATTCTTATTGAGGGTGACGAGGTTGAGAAAGTCGTCAAAGGACATGGCGGCGGTTGCGATCTGACCTCGGCCAGATGTCTCAGCGACCAACTCCGAAGCGACCTTGCGTGCGTTCTGCTTTTCCATGCAGGCCGTACAAACCTTGAGATAACCACCGCCCGTGCGCCGTGGTGGAAATGTGTGAATGGGGCCAGTATACGGACATCGGGTACACTTTTGAACGAGGGACTGTTCGCAGTCGGTTGGGATAGTGAAGGTATGAGCAGAAGGAGGAGATGAGGAGGAGGTCGCTGGAGGGGTCGAATGGTGAAGGAAAGAGACAGAGCGGGGATAAAACTTACCTTGCATGGTGGTCTGGCTCTTTAAATTCCTATCCCATTTCTTTGTCACAAACTTGACGTTTCATCCAATCACGTGATGTCTAACACAAGTGCTCCATCGTCAGCTGGACGGTATCATCAGCACGACAACTTTTGAGGATAAACAACTTGCGCCAAGATCAGATTCATAGGTATTATTTCATTTACTTACTACCGAACATCCAGGCAAGCTGTCAAGGCAGAATTTGATGAGAATCAAGAAGTACCAAGCACCCTTATTCAATTCTCTGGTTTAACTCCCTGATCGGCGATGACAGTTTCACTTCCCTCTTAGTTCAGAGAAGATCCCGGAAGTTAAGTAATGTTTTCCTTTCACTGCTTACGTTTTAGGCATCCACGGTGTTTTATCCTTCTAAGAGCACATGATTCTACAAGTAGTGAGTTCATGGACAGAGATCTTTGACGCTAACGACCATGATCCAAGTTACTGGGTACTTCTGCTGACAAGCAATGGGAAAACCTCTCAATGAAGTGAAAGAGCATATTGTCGCGTAGATTGCAGAGTACCTCAAGATCGTGTTTTTGTTCCGCTTTGACCATGCAGGATTCCTCTACCTCTCCTCCCCATGCAAGAATGACGTTTATGTTGGGCCCATTATTACCCCATTCTATCGTACCCTGGGCGGCGTCGTTTGTGTACCCGGCGGGAACTCTCACTGACAGCTGGGCTTTGCCAATATCGTGGATCTTTTCCAAACACTACCGATTACCTTGAGGGTTTCCTATGAGCCGAGCTATACGCTCTCTCCAGTTATCTCTCTACCGTGCCGGCCGAGCTCAGCGAGGCAGGGGATGAGGTAGTGCGGGGCCGGCTCGGAGTTGCAGAACGTATACTTGGCAAAACGATAGATCTTTCCGTCTATCCAGGGGACTTTTCACCGGGTGGACTAATCAGCTTATCTGCGGAAGTATTTTCACTCTGACTTGAGAATTTTCCCTTCTCGAGTATACTTCGATTGACTATGTAGTTTTCTTGCGCTTACATTATCATGTGATTTCGACAGCGCCTAGAAGCTTGGCTGAACTTTTTCAACAAGGGTGGCTAGGTGGATTTATTTTCAGTGTAACTTGAACGGACTAGTGACTGAAGGCTTGCACACCTGCACGGCGAACGTTGGAAAACCCAGCGGCCCAGCCTAGTCTCTGGAAGCCTTCTCTGTTAAACTTCCCACGTCCCCGTGCACAGCCTTATTATCAATCGGTTTCGTTGAATAATTATCGAGGTGGTCATCCTTACTGGCAACGTTCTGGATGTACGTGCCTGATTTGATGGAAGTGAAGAATTCCCTTGTATACAGACAAGCGACTGTTGACATTTCTGCCTCATTGTTGATTCGGCGCTCCACTAGCGTCCCATTTCACTTGGTTTGACAGACAAGTGTGTCGCCACAGATGAGTCGAACACGCTGCGGGCCAAAGTATCCTTGGTGAGAGTCGACCAGGCACCCCTGGAAACGCTTGCCGAGTTGAAGATGGCGAGGCTCACGCAGAGGTTTGACTACGATGCTTGGCATCACTTCTCATTTGTGTAAGTGGCGACTAACTGGTTCGATCTTGCTTTATTGAGTCTGTATCAGCGATTTATCGTTGATGAAGTGAACGCATACTTATTCCCACAATGTAAGACGTTTACTAGCAACCCTGTTCGCAAAACGTAGATTAATCTTCTCCCGGATTTAGATAGACAACGGTACAATGGATGCGAGGAGCCGGGGAAAGCAGCTGCCCGACTGGCCGGGTCACCGGGAAACCGGTCTGAAGCGCTAAACAGATTCATCTGAACATGTCGGGAAGCGAACGCACAGTGAGCGGGCCGAAACATGCCGATTCTACCGTGGGAGCGACAAGCCCCGCGGTTGTACCGCGTCCTACCAGGGCACGCATACTCACTCTTTTTTATGACAAGAGAAGGGTCAGATTGGTGGACCCAACGCTTTCTTCCCAGAGCTGATGAAAAAAGTTTTTTCTCCCCCTTTCGCCTTTCAATCGCAGAGGCATACCGTTCGACGTTGACCTAGGCTGTTTAACCATCTAGTCATCTCGGTTACTGATCGTTCTTGCTGGCTATTTTAGGTACACCGAGAGAATCAGATATCACCTGAGATGCGTGCGTGGTGAGTCGATGAACCATGATCCGTGATGACTTACGACTGCCCTGACCGTCATATGTCACGAGAAGAGAGCGTGTGCATACGGCGTGGCGTTTAGCTTCAAATCTTTTTTGGTCAGGCCTTTCTCAAGGCTCAAGCTAATCAAGGGAGAATCCTCTCCCTGACTGCAGAGCCAGGGATTCCTGAGCATGGCTCCGTACCGCTCTAATCGGACGACAGTACAAAGAGGATCCTGCGCTCTCCCGTGACGACGGGCTGTGGTACGCCTAACCTTGGCAGGGAAAAAAAGCACACCGATCTTGAATCATTCCTTTTTCTTGCGTCGTCAACGAGCTTGAAAGACACCGTTCAGCATCCACCGTACTGTGACTGCGCTGGGTCCGCTCACGCACTGTATGTTCATCCCGTGGACGGATCGGATCGGCAACGGCAATTGTTACTATTAGTGACCATAAATTGAGTTGCCCTCACGACCCTGAGCTCAGAACGCTTTCTCACCACTGGTTTATCCAGACAAAGTTACGCTTACTCCAAGTCCTTACTGCAGCATTGTACATATTTGTGCCATGCTAGCTCCTCGGCCGATGCCGCATTAGTACCTCACTAACACGACGGCATCTCGTGTTCCTACAGTTTCACGTCTTCCAGCGCATGGTTTTACGCTGGTGTGATGACCGTATTTTTGATTCGAATCCATCACATTCGCGGTGTCATTCGAGAGATCTCACCTCTAGGCAATGGCATTTAAGACCCTGAACAAAAATAGCATCCAACCCTGAATGCTATGGTCTTCCGTGAATAGAACCCCCTTCCCCAGCTCAATCAATTGAATTGCTTTCGTTAACGGTCAGTATAAAATCAACGGAGATTCCTTGCTGCTCGCGCAAGGCGCGCCTGCCGGGTTCTTTACGCATGCCCGCAATCTCTGGTGGAAAACTGTTCCAAAACTCGGTCTACGTTGGGATCAACCTAGAGGACATTCTGTACGGTAAGTTTGTCGAGTTGTACAGTTGTGCGTGGCTTGACGTTCCTGCTTACAGGCATCGAGCTAGTGTTGTACTGTCAGACCATGTACACCCTGCTCAACCACAAAGGAAGGCGCAGAAAATCAGACATCTTTTATGCGATTTTCAGTACAGTGATGTTGCTGATAGTCACCTATTGGGTGGCCGCGCAGGCAATATTTGCGCAACATATGTGGTTGCTGGACGCGGATTTTCCCGGCGGTCCGGATGCCTTCTGGGACGCAAACATCACGGTTTGGTACATGGATGTGGCAACATCGTCGCTCGTCGTACTTCAACTCATGACGGATGCTCTGATGGTGAGATTACATGCATGCTCGAGGCAGCGGGTGTTTATCCTCTTCTTTGGCTCAAGATCTACCGCTGTTGGGCGGTGTGGAACAGCTATCGCATCGTCATCGTACCCTTGATTCTGTGGTCGATAACTCTCGGTGCGAGTCCATTTCCGTCTCGCGCACACTCAGCATGCTAAAAAAACACAGTTCTGGGAGTTTTGGTTGGCTGGAGCTCGACCGCCTCTGGGGGATTCTATTTCCGCGAGGACGTCGTTATACTCGGCCTGGCATATTTTACCATCTCGGTGTCCCTAACGGTAATTGTGACGTGTGCGATCTGTCTTCGTCTCATGTGGCACGCTCGGACGGTACGGAGACACCTCGCGCGTGAATACGCCTCGCCGTACTTTGCAGTGACCACATTGATGGTCGAATCCGTCCTTCCCTATTCGCTCTCCGGTGTTGCATGGATAGTGTCGATGGGCCTCGGGAGTCCGACGATGGGCGGGTTTGCGTACGTGTATACGCTGATGATGGTACGTTATTTAAAAAGGTAGATTATTCAGTTAATGACGTTGACGCAGTGCGTATCGCCCCAGATGCTGATTTTACGTGTGGCGACAGGGGCGGCGTGGACAAAAGACACGGGCGTGAGGCAACCACAAACAACACTCATGTTTTCTCCTCAACGAGATACTAGCATCATGTTGGGGACGATGTCAAAAGGTTCCGAGTCACAGACCCAGGGGTGGAGTCGGAGCAGTGATGAAAATGTTTAAACTGACTAGAATCCTGCTAGCCATTTAAATTTTATATAATACCTAGCATGGCAGTGTACTTACAACCCTTGCATATATACCTGCATATATAGTAGTAATGTGTAGCATAATGTAGTATGATTTTTGGTTCCATCAGTATTACATCTGGAAAAATGGTGTGTCTATAGAAGGCTACATAGTACTACATAGCCCTCATATTAGCTATAGTCCATGTAGTCTTCCCCCCTGTATGTAGTATAATGTAGTCAATGAATTCCTACATGCTCCTATGGTAGTATCTTATAGCCACCTATAGTTCTCACTGTTGTCTACCATAGTACACTGTAGCCACCTGTAGTTCCTACTATGGTCTACCATAGTACACTGTAGCCACCTGTAGTTCCTACTTTGGCCTACCATAGTATGCTGTAGCCACCTGTAGTTCACTGTTGCCTAACATAGAATTCATATACAGCCCACTACTATAGACAACCAATGGCTACAGCAACTATCTAGGGCTATGGGTCTATAATAGCCAATCCAGGGCAATGCAATCACCAAAGTTATCATTCAGCCCTCATTCTCGTCGCAGTCACCATGGTGGTCGCCCCCACCCCCTCGTCCTGTCCTTATCATGGTTGCTATGGTGGGCCTTGCCCGAGCCCCCCTCGCCTTCGTCACGGTCACCATGGCGGTGGTAGCAGATACACAGTTGTGTTGCCCACACCCCCGTCAACCTCGTTGTGGCTATCAGTGGTGTTGGCAGCAGCGGGCTCGCTGTTGCGTTGCCCACTCGTCCTCATGGTGGTTGCAGTAGTGGCGGTGGAGGCAATAGTGGCAGGCTCATTGCCCATGACCCCCTCATCCTCGTCGCGGTCGCCATGGTGGTGCCGGGTGTTGCGCCCCCCCATCTGCGTCACAGTCGCCATGATGGTGGTGGTAGCGGGTACGCAGTCGCGTTGCCTGTGGCCCCCTCGTCCTCGTTTCAGTCAGCGGTGGTGGCGGCAGGCGTGCTGTTGCGTTACCATGCCCGCTCGTCCTCGTCGTGGTCGGCCGCCATGGTGGACAGTAGCGTTGCCCCCCCATCCTCGTTGCGGTCGCCATGGTGGTGGTAGGCACATGGTTGTGTTGCCCGCACCTCCTCGTGCTCCTCGTGATGGTGGTGGCGGTGGGCACACCGACGTGTTGCCCCCCTCGTCCTCGTCGCGGTTGCCATGGAGTGGTGGGTATTGCCCGTGCCCCCTCGTCTTTGTCGCAGTCGCCGTGGTGAAGGGCGCGTCGTTGCGTTGTCCGGCCCCCGTCTTCATCACGGTCGCAGTGGTGGTGAGCACGCCGTCGTGTTGCCCGTGCCACCTCGTCCTCATTGTCACAATCGTTGCGGTGGTGGCGGTGGTCACGTCGTCACCTTGCCCGCCTCCCCTCGCCTTCCTCGTTGCGGTCGCAGTGGTGGTGGTGGGCACGCCATCGCGTTGCCTATGCCCCCTCATCCTCTTCGTCGCGGTCGTGGTGGTGGTGATGGGCACGCCGCGCCGTCATGT